>APFE031599136.1:0-11785 GCA_000404065.3 Pinus taeda | reverse complement strand
TGATTGAGTCGGGTTGGGTTATTCCGTTCACTGGTCATATCACCATTGGTCCTCTGTACCATCCATTTTTGGGGTTAATGCTACCAATCCATTTCAGTGTCGCCGATATGTTCAAGAGGTTTCTCAGAGAATTCACCAACCCAACTAATGCCTCATCCACTACAATACCTTTACGCTCCATTTTTCATGACTGCCACCCTGAACCTTGTATCATCAGATCGTTTTCACCTCCACAAAATCATTTTCTCCATTTCGTCTCGTAGATGTGGGGTTCATTAAGGCCCTCCTATGATGGGTCACTTCTTGTTGACATCAGCTCATTATCCAAGAAGTTGACTTAGGAACAACCCTTTCAGTACTTTGAAGCTTGCATGCCTCAATGGCAAGTTTTTCACTTCCGGCGACAGGTTTACATCAATGGCCTTCGATCGAAAGATTTTTTGTGGTGTTTGAAATTGACTCATGTATTCACACCATGTGAATTGTACTGCAGTACCTTGAGGGTCATTATCATTATCGATGATTCCTCTCGCGCCTGTTAACAGCTTACATCATTGGCTGGTAATCAGGGGATGTCTTTCCATGTTTAACATCAGAACATCTTTTCACATGGATCGACTTGTACTCCAGGTGAAGATTGAATGAGTTTGAAGACCCCAGATCTAGTTTCATCCATCCGGGCTGCGATATATTTAGGAAAAATAAAGACATCAAATATACTCCATAGTTGCACAGATAATCATCCAAGCTAAGGGATGATGGCTCTGCTAGAATCATTAGTCTGCGACACAGACAGTTGTCTGTCCTATGTACATGAAAATGAATTTATAAAGCTGAGCATGGGAATGTCCACCTTAGCTAGATCATTGAAATATTATGAAGATAATGTATTGTATTGTATCTTATTACAGGTCGCCTTCCAGTTCGAAAAACCTCGGATCCTCATGATAAAGCATTTCACCAGACATTAGAAGATTTACGACCTCATGATTTAGGGGGAAACTATTATAGACATATTTGGGCACTGCAACCCCAATCACATATGTCCCTAAACCAAGGGCTTCTAAACCCCTAGAAGTTTTGTTTCATAGCCTAAAGGATCAAGGTCAACTGATTACATCATTTCCCAGAAGTTCTCCCTGAAAAACTGCTCAGAACTGGTCAAAACTAAACCATACAGACTGCTCCATGCTAAGGGTGCAATGCATCTCACCTGTTACAAATAAGGGGTGCAATGCATACTGAAAATCCCTTCTGTAGGGTGCGATGAGCGAGAGCAGACAAATGGCAGAGGTAGTTTGCTAGGTGGAAACTCAAAGAATCTTCTAGAAACTGCTCATATGAGACTTGCCTCTCTGAATTTGCCCAGGGATGAGTAAGAGGTCATGAAATCTCTAAGTGGAACCAATAACTATCAGTGAAATGACACTAATCAAAATCCTAGAAGCTGACTCACCCCCCTGCAAATATCTATATATGGATCCCTCATCCTAGAGATCCAGAGGCTAGAATTTTGTATTTTGTAAGGAAGTGTTGTTGGTTTCTCTGTGAAGCATTGTATTTTTGGGTGATCTAGCTTTTCATGAGGTGAAGAGGGATTTCATGGTGGGAGGATGGCATTGGATTAGAAAACTAGGTTGTAATCCTCTCTTCTACTACTTCTATCAATAAAGCTATTTGAGTTTTCCTCCATATAACACATATTTCATTAAATTTGGAATTAAATGGTGGATCTAGAATTTCAAAATAACAAAAAAACTCAACTCTAGTGATGTCCTTGTAATAAAAAAATTCCAATTTTAATGAAATGTGTGTTATATACTTGTATATTTCTGAATCTTGTATTTGTGTATGCATTTGTATGGTTAATGTACATATGATTCTACATTGTTGTTGGTTATAGATCTCTATGCTTTGATGGTATTTTGCTGCTTTGACTCTACAGGTGTTCTTTGAAGTTGGTGCTCTCTACTTCTCTCTCATCTATCTCTCATAAAGGAAAACACAAGTTACTTTGAATTATTTGTTTCTAAGATAGCTACATGTCTTAGTGGGACTAGATTTCCTAGAAACTAGTAGTGTGGGGTCGTATGACCGATTTTTGTTGGGAAAGTAATGGTAGTGTCCTTTACTTTTCCAATGTCGTTGGCCCTTGCAAAGGTGAATGGTGGACCAAACCAATCACCTAACTTAAGAAGTTGAAGTTAGTAAAACTACGGGTTTAGAGTTACGCTAGTCGCTTTTCACTTGCGTAAAAAAGGTTTGCATGCCCCTAGGTATAAAGAAAAGTAGAGTTTCCAGGTTACCATATGGAAGTTCTTGCATTAAAGCAAGGTTGTTTCATCCACATTGCAGACAAAACACTTCCTTGGCTCTGTCCATCGAAATAGACAAAGGTGAAAGGCGTGGATCCACTTCCAATCACATAACCTTCAATGAGGAAATCCTATTCCACACTGATCCCATATCCTAAATGGATGGTTGTGTCAGATTGGTCATATATCCTATGAGGAAACCTATCTTTTATCTCAGGTTTTCCTATCGAAGCAGACCAGGGCACATTACCCCTGGGTTTAGTCACATTCACCAAATCACTTGCTGTCATCAGGTGGACGAACTGGAGGTTGATGAGACATTCCTTGTGCAAGAAGCCATTTAGGGATGGCATTTGACTAGTAGCCGTGTTTGAACCAGGGAATGAAAGCTGGTCAACGAGTTGGAACATTCTACCTTCATACGGGAAACACATCGCCCAAAAGAGTGAGGAAACAATAGCTCTCATGTTGTAAATGTAGTCACGCCCAAGGAGTAGATTGTAATCCAGTGGCCCTTGGACTACCATCACATTCAGATGAACGGTTTTCCTTCTCAAAGTTATAGGCAAATTTGGAAGGATCCCTAACGATCGACTGGTTCCTTATTGAAGCCTGACAGATTTCGAATCTCAGGCAAAAGCAATGGAAAACCAAGTGCTTTCCAAGCAGTTGAGGAAAGCATACTCACGGAAGCCCCTTCATCTATGATAGTACTAGCCATGATCATTCTGTAAGCTTGTACTATGATTCAGAATGGTACATTAGATGGTAGGCGGGGTCTCTATAGTAGATTCCAATCAAAGGAAACAACTAGATTGCTTGGAGGAGGGACAGAATAAACGGCTGGATGAATCTCTTGAACTGAGGAACTTCCCTCCTGTGGTAAAGGAACGGGTAGATTTCCCCCATGTTCATTGGATTTTGTGTTAACAAAAAGAATTTGAATGGTGTCGTTCTCATTCTCTTTGGAGACTATATCATCTGAAGGTGAACCTTCTAAAGACAACACTGGGTCGACTGCCGTCTCGACCTATTGAGTTTGGTCTGGTGTGGACTCAGAGGGTTTATCTTCAATGATAGGTTCTTTGACCGAAAATAGAGGTATGTCAGTTAGATTTTCAACTAGCGATGGACTTGGCAAGAGTTTCTTGTATCCAGGTAGAAGTCGATGTGATGAAGCAGGACGATTATCCAAGGCTCTTTTAGCTTCGTCCAGAAAAGGACGATGGTGGAGGGCATGATTGCCTTCACACAGCCTACAAGGAAATTTCGATCTTCCTTTTTGTCCATTGACTTCATTTTCACTAGTTGATGGTGTACTCTCAACATGATCGATAAAGGTTGAAGACACTGGATTGTGCAAGCAGGGAGACCAGTCTCTCAAGATCCGTGGGATGCAAGGATAATCTCGATGATAGTGGTGTCATTTGCAAATGACACATGGATATTTGGGTTTGGATGGTACAGTGTGTGGATTTTCGCTAGATGATGCATGGTTGCCCCCTTTCGCTGTTGGCTTCTTCTTCTTCTTCTCCTTCCCTTTCTTTTTCAATGGAAACTAGTGGAGGCGTGATAGTAACCAAGAACTATCAGTTAAATGACACTAATCAGTTGACCTTGATCCTTTAGGGTATGAAACAAAACTTTTAGGGGTTTAGAATCCCTTGGTTTATGGACATATGCGATTGGGGTTGCAGTGCCCAAATATGTCTATAACAGTTGCCCCCTAAAGCATGAGGTCGTAAATCTTCTGATGTCGGGTGAAATGCTTTATCATGAGGATCCAACGTTTTTCAAACTGAAAGGTGACCTATAATAAGATACAATGCAATACATTATCTTCATAATATTTTCATGATCTAGCTGAGGCAGGCATTCCCATGCTCAACTTTATAAATTCATTTTCATCTACATAGGACAGACAACCGTCTATGTGGCAGACTGATGATTCTGGCAGAGCCATCATCCCTTAGCTTGGATGATTATCTGTGCAGCTATGGAGTACATTTGATGTCTTTATTTTTCCTGAATATATCGCAGCCCGGATGGATGAAACTAGATCCAGGGTCTTGAAACTCATTCAATCTTCACCCGAAGTACAAGTCGATCCATGTGAAAAGATGTTCTGATGTCGAACATGGAAAGACATCGCTTGATTACCAACCAATGATGTAAGCTGTTAACAGGAATGAGAGGAATCACGGATAATGATAATTACCCTTAAGGTACTGCAGTACAATTCACTTGGTGTGAATACATGAGTCGATGTCGAACACCACACAAAATCTTTCAGTCGAAGGCCATTGATGTAAACTTGTCGCCAGAAGTGAGAAACTTGCCATTGAGGCATGCAAGCTTCAAAGTACTGAAAGGGTTGTTCCTAAGTCAACTTCTTAGATAATGAGCTAATGTCGACAAGAAGTGACTCGTCGTAGGAGGGCCTTAATGAATCCCACGTCTACAACACGAAACGGAGCAAATGATTTTGTGGAGGTGAAAATGATCTGATGATACAAGGTTCAAGGTGGCGGTCATGAAAAATGGAGCGTAAAGGTATTGTAATGGATGAGGCATTAGCTGGGTTGGTGAATTATCTGAGTGACTTCTCTTCAACATATCACACTGAAATGGATTGGTAGCATCAACCCGAAAAATGGATGGTACGAAGGACCAATGGTGATATTACCAGTGAACGGAATAACCCAACTCGACTCAATCATGGTGATGGAGTGAAAGTGTCATGTTCAAGAGCGACCTGCTACCAATGAAGTTCTTCAAGTTTTCTTCCCCTTTTTCCCCAGTCATTGCTGACCAGTACCTCTTTATATTTGTCAAGCTTGAGGAGGATAACATATGCTTGTTCTATAATTTTTCCTTCGGGCAACCCTGTCACTATGTTTTAGTGAGCCTAGCGACAGTGAAACTCGCTCTTGTCCGTATCGACAAGTTTGTCACTATTTTTTTAACGAGTTTAATGACAAAGATAGCTCGGTCCTTTTCAGTTTTAGGGAGTCTGAAAAGAGACGGAAAGGAAACTCCAATAGTCCTTTTTCGTAGTATAATCCCTTAAGTCCGAAAGGGTATAGAATAATATGAAAGGGATGACTTTTCCGATCACTTTAGCGAGTTGAAAAAGACAAGCGCTCGATCTTTTTATGTAATGATCCCTTAGGTCCAAAAAGATTAAAATATAGAGGAGGGATGGAACTTCCAATCACTTTAACGAGCTGGAGAGGCCAACTTCTCAGCAATCTTTTCATATCGTACGAGTCTAAAAAGAGACTCATTTTCTAGGAACGAGTGATGTTTTCGGGTAGCAACTGGTTCTAGGTAAGTTTGGAACTTTTCAATCATGGCAGTGAAAAGAAGGTGGCTAATAGAATCACTCGTCGCAGCTGTTCCTCAAAAGGGTAAACAAGTGGAGGTGTATGATCGGCTAAAAAAGTGGAGGTGATGGTAAGAACACGACCAAGGCTCAAAAACTGACAGCAATGCGATCAAAAAGGTTATTTACAGAGGGTGGATTCGTTTTTATAATGAGCTTGAATCTTTAGAAACTATGCTCAGTGCTAGGTTTATTTTTTAACGAGCTTGAACTTTGCGGAAACATTGCTCGTGATAATTGTCAGAGATGTTCAATTCACCATTAACACTATGTTCTCTTGACGATCGTACTGCCTCTTCAATTGCTCCATCAAATTGATTAGAAATGTAAATACATGCTTGAAAAATGAGTTAAAAACCAACATGTTACTTGAATTACGTGAACAGTAACATAAAAGTAGTTTTACCTCTCATTTTTACTATTTCATTCAAATTTGGGATTGTTGGAGCTCTGGAGGAGTTTTCCCCCTCGATTTTCATGAGCTGATTCTAGGAGATTCAGTGCGCTATTTTCGGCGCCATCTAGACTAGGTAGGAGCTAACCTTGAGCTCTTCAATTGCATTCTTTCCTTTCTGATTCTAAGCAGATTTTCCTATTTTTCTGGGCCTCAGGGGTTTGAACAATTCGTTCTCTCCACATTGCACCTATTATACATTGAAAGGTGCGATGCATACTGAGCTGGCCATTGGCCAGTCAGTATGCATCCCACCCTGTACACAGCTAGGGTGCGATGGGCGCAAGGAGGAAAGTTTGTGCACTATTTTTTCATGGAAAGTTTGCCTGTTTTTCCCAAATCGGGATCCAAAATCTTCCCTTGTTTGTTTTTTAGAGATTTGTTGGATCAAGATGGTTGTTACATGGCATGAACATGAGCATGAAGAAGAGGATATGATTACCTTACATGATCTGGATACAATTACTACATTGCGAAACTGTGGCTTTCTCAAATTCTTCTGCATATCCAGCATGAGGCGACAAATCAATTTGTTGCAATATCTTCTCGATACATGGGTTCCTACCAACCAAGTGTTCCAGATACGAGGTAAATCCATCCCTTTGACAGTTGAGGATATCTACTTCTTGACCAGTTTATCGAGCAGTGGTGCCCCTCTCTCACTATCTGTGGCTTTCTCAAATTCTTCCGCATATCCAGCATGAGGCAACAAATCAATTTGTTGCAATATCTTCTCGATACATGGGTTCCTACCAACCAAGTTTTCCAGATACGAGGTAAATCCATCCCTTTGACAGTTGAGGATATCTACTTCTTGACCAGTTTATCGAGGCGTGGTGCCCCTCTCTCACTATCAGGATCCGCCCGCGGGGGTAAATCCATGAGGGATTATATTCGCCAGTTCTGTAGAGATGGATCTTAGCCGAGCAGGGACGGAAAGATCAGTATTAAAGGTGTCATTGACCAGTCTTTGAGGACTATCTTATTCACATTTTGCTAAATTGGCTAGTAGCACGGCACTTTACTTGGCCAACAGGTCCTATATGCAGTATGCCTTGGAATGCCTTGAACTAAAGGTATTCAACTCGTGTGATGCGGTACTTCTAATTATAAAAGAACAGCTTACCAAGGTGAAGAACAGAAGATCCAAGAACTTTGATTATGGTTCTATTCTGACCGCTTTTACCTTGGAGAGGATCCCACTGATGCAGCCACAGTACATTTCACTCGGACTGCCAGCACCGATGGAACCACGGATGCAGAGATGCATTGATCTTATGGCCAGACATGTTGGTCAGTCACAGATTTCATTCTCTAATGCCTTCTTTGAGTGGTTCAACCATCAAGAGATGGTCTTCACCAAGTATCCATATGTTGGGATGGATTTCCAGGGTGACCCAGATTTGGTGCTATCGGCTGGTGAGCAGTGGAGTGTTATAGGTAAAAAGATCTTACCATATCTCTATTTATTGCTTTTATAATGTTCTTGTGTTTTTTAAATGTTATCAACACTAATCAAACCCATATAATTGTAGATATTGGACCAGTGCGACCAGCAGTACGCCTGAGGGTAGCAGCTACCATTCCATCAGGAGAGGCTATAGGGAGGGTTGTCCTTCGCAATCTAGTTGTAGCAGAGACCCTTGCAGTATTGCAGGATCAGATCGAGGGTCTCACCCTTGGTATTCAGGATGTGAGGACTGACGAGTTACCTGTAATATTACAACGCCATACTATTGGCGTGCCGAGTCGATGGACTAGGCTCTTACATATGATTGCACAGGCGGTGACTTGTTATCACTAGCACCATTAGTCTAGGGTGCTTTCCTACATTTTTGAGTTTTTGGCTCGTATGACTGATTTTTGTCCTGGCCGCAGAACATTTTGTAAAAAACTATAAACAGTTATATATATTTTTGATTCTCAGAGTTTTATTTTGGCTAAGTTATATGATCCTGATGCAAATGTTGATTGAAATGATTTTTCTTTTATAAATGCTACAAATGTCTATCTAACACATAATTTGCTAATGAATTAGTTAAGGTGTTTAAGTTTCTGGAAATGTATTGATATTGAATAGAACCAAACTGCCTTTCCAAAATCCTGACCCTTAGGAACATACGATAGATAGCTAGATTCCGAACTGAATAGATTCTTGTAAGCTGTAAGATGACGAGTTGTGAGTCTAGCCTGACAACAAGTCGACGTATGCCATGTGCGATGGCATCAGAGAGAAGCTCTATCAACGCACTATACTCAGCAATGTTTTTCGTTGACCGACCAATACATACCCCTCTGAAACTCACTAACTCGCCACTTGGATCAAAAATGGCCCAAGCTGCAGAAGATAGGTTCCATGTACTACGACTAGCTCTGTCAGCATATCCAACAAATGATTCCAATAGGTATGACATCTGCAATAAATGCAAAAGTGGATTACCTAACCAAAATGATCACTCTTGGAGAAAACAAAAACGTAACAAAAAAACACAAAATCTCCTGGTTTATTTGACTTAAGGGTCTCTGCAACGTCCAGATCACGAAGGACAGCCCTCCCTACAGCCTCTCCTACTGGAATGACAGTTGCTACCCTCAGGCGCATTGCTGGTCGCACTGGTCCAATATTTGCAAATATATGGGTTTGATTAGTCTTGATAACATTTAAAAAAAAACACAACATTATAAAAGCAATAAACAGAGATATGGTCAAATCTTTTTAACTATAACACCCCACTGCTCGCCAGCCGATAGCACCAAATCTGGATCACCCCAGAAATCCATCCCAACATATGGATACTTGGCGAAGACCATCTGGTGACAGTTGAACCACTCAAAGAAGGCATCAGAGAATGAAATCTGTGATTTACTATCATATCTAGCCATAATATCAACCCATCTCTGCATCCGTGGTTTCATCGGTGCTGGTAGTCCAAGTGAAATGTACTGTGGCTACATGAGTGGGATCCTCTCCAAGGCAAAAGTGGTCAGAACACAACCATAACCAAAGTTCTTGGATCTTCTGTTCTTCACCTTGGTAAGCTGTTCTTTTATAACCAGAAGTACTACATCACACCAATTGAATACCTTTGGTTCGAGGCATTCCAAGGCATATTGCATATAGGACCTGTTGGCCAAGTGAAGAGCCGCGCTACCAGCCAATCTAGTAAAGGTGAATAAGATAGTTGATAAGGACTGGTTAGTGAAATCTCAAATAATGATATTTCCATCCCTGCACGGTTGAGATCCATCTCTACAGAACTGGCAAATATAATCCCTCACGGATTCACCCCCGCGAGTGGATCCTGATAGTGAGAGAGGGGCACCATGCCTCGATAAACCGGTCAAGAAGTAGATATCCTCAATTATCAAAGGGATGGATTTACCTTGTATTTGGAACACTTGGTTGGTAGGATCCCATGCATCGAGAAGATATTGCAACAAATTGATTTGTTGCCTCATGCTGGATATGCGGAAGAATTTGAGCAAGCCACAGTTTCGCAATGCAGTAACCGTACCCAGATCAAGTAAGACAATCATATCATCTTCTTCATTCTCATGTTCATGCCATGTAATGACCATCTTGATCCAATGAATCTTTGAAAAACAAACAAGGGAAGAATTGTGATCCTGATTTGGGCAAAAACAGGCAAAATTTCCATGAAAAAACAATGCACAAACTTTCCTCCTTACGCCCATCGCACCCTAGCTATGTACAGGGTGGGATGCATACTGACTGGCCAATGGCCAGCTCAATATGCATCAAACCTTTCAATGTATGCTAGGTGCGATGGGGAGAGAATGAATTGTTCAAACCCCTGAGGCCCAGAAAAATAGGAAAAGCTGCTCAGAATCAGAAAAGGAATGAATGCAATTGAAGAGCTCAGGGTTAGCTCCCACCTGGTCCAGAAGGTGTTGAAAATATCCCACCCAGGGATGGAATTTGATGGGAATTTTGCCCGTCATAAGGCTTTTTGCACGTATTTGATGGCTGGAATTTGTCATTCCCCATTTTGAGTGACGTGCCTGGAAGAGTTAAAGACGGATTTTTGACGTTTGGAACTTTTTCCAAAACGTTTTTACGCACCAAATGTTCTTACGTGGCAAGTTTTTTCATATAACAGGGTATTTTTTGGGCAAGTTTTTTTTATTGAAAATATGCTAAATTCTAATCAGCGTTGGTATAGTTACAACTTACGCCCCTTTATTTTTCATATAGCAGGGTATTTTTTGGGCAAGTTTTTTTAATTGTAAATATGCTAAATTCTAAATTCTAAAGCCGACATGAATTATGTGGGGCATGTATGATATACGTGGGCTTTACATGTAATAAAGGGAGGTCGGCCATGAATAAGCAACCCCCTTAACATGAGGAAGGAAACGTATATATAGGAGTGAAGGAAGAGCTCATTTCACTCATCGACTTTCGCTTGAAGAGCTCTTCGCATAAGAGACAAGGGAAGTGCGAAGGACGAAGGGGATATGCGCAATCCTCATGTGCATAAAGACTAAGGGACTTCGCATATTTCAAATTGGTTTATGTGGAGTATTGGCTCGGTTAAGGAAGGTTTATACACGAGTATGCAAGATTGTACGAGCGAGTGGAGGCCACTCTTGGCAAGGTGCAAATCGGTGTATGTTTAAAGGCCGTTCTTGGCAAAGGTGCAGATCGGTGTATGTTTAAGAACCATTCTTGGCAAGGTGCATATCGGTGTATGTTTAAAGGCCGTTCTTGGCAAGGTGCAGATCGGTGTATGTTTAAAGGCCGCTCTTGGACGCCTTCAGACTTACCTTGCACCATTCAGACTTACCTTGCACGCCCAGTTCAAGATTGACTCCAAGGAAACTGCCAGGAAACTGCAAATTTGCGCTTCAGGTTAGTGATTGATTTTTTTTTTCTTCAAACACTGTGGGTCTGATTGCTGCTACCTTTTAATTTTTGATTTAATAAGTAATTTAATTTTTTATTTCACAAGAGATTAGATTTGTGTGTGTAACTGCTCACAGCGCTTTAAAACAAGGGTTTATCATTATGCAAAATATGGTTTCTTGGCCTAGAAATTGACATTCCACTGAAAGTTTCTTTTGGTTTTCAAAAAGCTTTTGGGTTTTTAAACTTATTTTATAGCGAATCAATCTGTTAAAACTTCAACCGACAGTGATAAAAACAAAAAATTATTTTTTGTTTTTAAAAAGATTCTTGGTTTTTAAACTTATTTACAACGATAAATCTGTTAAAATTTTAACTGACGATGAAAAAAACAAAATTTTAATTTTAATGACTAGATTTAAAATTCCTAAGTTTTAACTTATAACCTTTTAGGGAGAACACTAGATTTAAAATAAATAACCAAAATAGTACTCTATTTTGACTGTTAAAAACAATGCCTTCTCAGACAGTGGGATAACCGACACACTTGGCGATACTAAAAGCGAACATAAATCAAAACTTTACCATAATTAGAGTTTGTTTGAAATCGAAGCCTAAATTAGCGAACATAAATCAAAGCTTTAGAGTTCAGGCATTTTTTTGTGGTAGGATTTTAAGTTTCTAAGAGTTCTATAATTTTTTTAAATTATTAATTTATTGTTATTGTTTTGCATGTAGGTA
This sequence comes from Pinus taeda, assembly GCA_000404065.3. Lineage (NCBI taxonomy): Eukaryota > Viridiplantae > Streptophyta > Pinopsida > Pinales > Pinaceae > Pinus > Pinus taeda. The sequence goes on along the minus strand of APFE031599136.1, from coordinate 23 downwards.
CATTATTTAAATAGAAATGCCTC
>APFE031599120.1:180013-203786 GCA_000404065.3 Pinus taeda | reverse complement strand
CATTGCTTCCTAAGGGGGGAGGAATGATCCAGGTGGATATTGGTGGCCACCCGCTAATTCCACGTGGATCCCCTCTATTGCTTCTTTTAGTTCTTTTAATTCTTTCAGTTTCCTTAATTATAGCACAGTGTACTATTTTTAGCAGTTTTTCAGGTCCTAAACTTCCGGAGCCGTTTTGAGGCCCTAAACGACGCTTTTTGGGAAATCTACCGCTAGTGATTTTTCTGTCTAAAAATCGTCTTTTCCATCGTAGTCCTTGGAGAGATCTTTCCAACGGGCTATCATGTGCATCAAACGGAGATAAGACGACCAATTCGCGACCCCGGGAAGTTGATGTACCAACTTACCCAAAAACGAGGCCCACAATTTGGCGTTTCATCTTCCAGGGTTAGGTTTTGGAATGTGAAGGGTTTTTCCATTGTTTCGCAATAATAAATAGGCCTTCGAGCCTCATTGTAACACAGTTCAGAGGCATGTAGCCACACATCTCTTCTCAGAGATAAGCTGCCATCGCCCTAGCTGGTTTATTTCCATTTTTGGTTGTAAGCATATTTCAGTATTTTCCATTAATGAAATGAAGTATTATTTCCGCTGCATCTTTGTGTATATGGTTTTCTCTGTAATTTGTTGCGTTCATGTTTAAGTCTGGATCAATGTTGCACAATCATCTACCTCTAGTTTATAGAGATTCTTCACCTGAATCCCTATCCTCTTGGTCTGACCCATGGCTATGTGTCTTAGGAACTCCTTTCCTTTACTGAAGACAGCATCCTAGCCTTTGTCCTCCAACATCGCGACCGATACCAAATTCTTCTTCAGTTCAAGCACATACATCACATCTGTCAAGGTGATAGGAGCTCCATGCTCCCTCTGAAAAGCAACCGTGCCCACTCCTGAAACACTATACCTTCCGTCATCACCCATATCTATGAGCATCTTGAGGTCTTTCTCCTCCAAGGCACTGAATAAAATTTTTTCACCGGTCATGTGGAATGAGGCTCCGCTGTCAATATACTAGACACAACCCATCATCGATGACACCATGCATGTGATGAGGGTAAAGTCCTTTTCGAACTGAGAGGCTAATGCCTCACCTTCCGATCCTTCTGAGGACCCTTCTTGGACTTCTTCGATGGGCAATTAGTCGCATAATGTCCCATCTTGTGACAATTAAAGCATCTTACTTTAGACATGTCACCCTTGTTCCCTCCATGAGAAGAATCGATTTGAAATGAGAAGCCTTCCCCTTCCCTTTCCTTGCCTTACTTGCTAAGGCCATATTTTCTTCATCATCATCCTTGGATGAAGAACCATCTTGTGTGCTTCTCTTGATCTCCTCCTGCATAAGATCTGACCACAGTCGTTCCCAATCTGGCAGTTTCTCCTTTCCATTCACAGAGTCCTGGTAGCTATTCCAAATCTTTGGAAGGCCAAGGAGAGCGAGGCTCACCATATCATCATCGGCAGTAGTTATTCCCACACTGCCAAGCTCATCTCTGCAGGTGGTGAGCTTGTTCAAATATGTGGAAATAGTATCACCCTTCTCCATCTTGATTCTTCGAAGCTTATCCTTGAGCGTCAATTCCCTCTGGTCGATATTGTTCTGGTAGAGGTCCTTCAATGTCTTCCACATTGAAAATGGAGTATCCTTCCCATGGAGACTCGAGACAATATGGTCTCGAACTCTCTCAAGGATGATCCGTCTTGCCTTCGCCACACACTTCTTCCACTCAACCAACTCTTGTGCATTAGTTGAAGCTGGTTTTGGGATTTCTTGATCAATGAATTCCTTCAAGCCATTGTCTTCTAATACAGCCTCCATTCTATCTTTCCATGCTATGTAATTCAAGCTACCTTCCAAGGCATACTCGAGTCTCAAGCCATAGGATGCCATTGGCCAACCTTAAAGTATGATATGAATTTGATTTTCACCTGCAACCTCGAACTTCAAACTTCGAATTCTCTTCTCAGTATATTGTTCATAACTCCGATACCATGTAGATAATTCTCTACAAATCCAACTCTAATACCATGTAGAAAAATCTACTATAGGTTAACCCGATAATGTAATATAAATCAAAGAAGAATACTATAACCTACTTCTACTATCAATTTGCGGAAGCCTAAATATCGAGCTGAACAATATAACCAGAAGAAGAAGAATCAATACACAATACACATGAGAATACTTTGGGAAAAGCCTTGGCTAAAAACCCCACTATCTATATTATCATACAAGGTGGAAATACATAGGAATTATACAAAGCCTTAGCTCTCACAGCTAGCCAGTTCTCAATACAATCCTCACAGATGCTCATAGGAAATCTTGGCTTCTCTCAAGCCTTCTTCTCTGCCCTCCAAGCTCCTATTTCCTTGCAATGTTCCTCTAGGATGATTCTCCTTCAACCAAGTGGAACACTCTGATCTCACACACTGTCAAAATTACGTAATCCTCAAGGAATGATGCCCTAACTACATGCATGAGTTTTCTTTATAAGAAAACACATGTAAATGATTGTACACTGTCCTTGACTTTAATCTCAACTGGGTCTTTCTCAGAATAGACATGCATGAGTTTCTGATGAGGGAATCTTCAGTTAACTAGAGTACACTAGTTGAGTGCATGCATGCATCAACTGACTGTTAACTCTCTATTAGTTCCTCAAACAGTTTGAAACTTAATTTAACTAGGACTTTAACTCAGTAAAATTGAGTTAAACTAATTACAACTCAAATATATAACTCAATTCTTATCTCCTTAATTTAAGGGATAACTCTTGCATGACTTCAGAAAGACTTCTAACTTGAATTTCTCCAACTAATTAATTCAAAATGAATTAATTAATTATTTCCAAGTAGTTGTTAAGACTAAATTCAATTTTAATTCACAATTTAAGTCAAGGACAAATTAATTAGAATATTTTTGTTGTCATATTTCAACAATATATGTTTCACCCTCTGACCACCAAAGGGAAAACTCACCCGATTCTACTTCCCATATACACAATTTTCACAGAAATAAAAATCCAAAGAGTTATTAGACATACCTTCTACCATACCATTACTATGAAGTATTTGAAGGCCCTTCTCTCCAATATGTCCAAGCCTTTGATGCCATAGCATAGTCTTTTCTCCACAAACCACTAGACTTTCTACTCCACTTTCAGGAACCACAGAATTATTGCACCCATCAATAACAATACTACCTTGAAGCTTGTATAGAGTTCCAATCTGAACTCCCCGCATCAATACCAATGCTCCCCGAACAATCTTGCAGGTATCTTTTTCGAACACTGTTTTTACACTTGCATCATCCAGCTTGCTTACAGAAATCAGATTTATGGCCAATGCAGAAATATGCAGAACACCCAGAAGTGTTCTAATCCTTCCACCTTGCAATTTCAATTTGAATTTTCCATGACCAACGATTCTAGCCTCCCTGTCATCCCCTAAAAAGACATCACCACCATCATATTTATCGTACTCATAGAACTACTCTCTATAGGGAGTGAAGTAAAAGGATGCACCTAAGCCAATCAACCATGTCCCATGATCTACATGTGCACTTGAAGAAGAAGCCAAGTACACATCTCCACCTTCATCTGAGGTGGTTTTCGCCTCTACAGAAGGAGCATCATCATATCCCTTTCCTTTCTCAGGAGCTTTAGATTTACAGTCCCTTTTGAAGTGCTCTTCCTTTCCACATTTCTAGCACATCTTTACAGGTTTTCCTAGAGATTTAGATCTCTCATTTAAAAACTTATTTTTGTTTTTGTTCTGGGACCGTCCTCGTATAGACAAGGCATCACCATTCTGGCCCTCCATATTTTCCGTCTCATCTCCTCCAACAGCAAGGATGAGACTATTTCATCAAATTGCAAGGCAGTTGCATTGCTACCTATTGCAACAACCAAACCATACCACCAATTTGGTAGAGAACACAACAAATTGATGCACTTATCTTCATCTGAAATTTTAATATCAACAGATAATAATTGGCTTACCACAATATTAAATGCGTTCAGATGCTCTGTTACCGAGTCTCATTCTTTCATCCTCAGGTTATACAACTTTTTCCATAGGAACAATTTATTCAGTAGAGACTTAGATTGGTACAAAGTCCCTAACTTGTCACACAAATCCTTTGTCGAAGCTTCCCTTGATACATTCAACAATACTAAATTTGAGACACAATTGTATTGTGCTCTTTGCCTTTTTATCCAACTTCATCCAGTCTTCAGCTAACATTACTGTTGGTTTAGTACCCGGATCTATCGCAATCCGCTGATATTTATCCACCAACAGATCCTCCATCTTGAGTTTCCATAGCTCAAAACTCTGACCATTAAATTTTGTGATCACTATATTTCCATTGCTCACCATCTTCTTTCTCCACAAGAATCAATCCCACATATCTCCCACTAAATAGGGTTTACCACAGACAGGAGCAAAAAACCCCTCAGTAGCAAAGGCATTCCCTTGAAGCCAAAACAACTCAGATACCAAATGTAGATTTTAACCCCGTATAGAAATTACCTACATATGAATTCTAAAAACATAAAATAAACAATGGCGAGAGCATAAAACATAAAACAAATATACATAGAGATTTTCCCCTGGATCCCAAAACTGAGACTACCAGATTGATTTTTCGTTATATTCCTTTCATTGTTACAATACATATATATACATGCCAAAGCATCCATAAAGCCCAATCCATTAACCTTGGATTAGAACATAACTATAGTTCCTTTATAGCATGGACAAAAAATCATCATGCCCAAAACCATGTGTGAAATACATGCACAAAACCATAGGTAGGTCGGCTCACCTAATATAAGGTTCAAAAAAAATTTCTCAAGGCGCTGCCTCGGGCCTCGTGCAAGGCGCCTACAATTCGTTGATGACCCCCTAGCAGCGCCCGACGTAGCGTACAAAGGAGGTTGTCTTCCCCATACATGGGATAGTCATGGAAAGAATATAACACAAACTAATAAAAAATAAATCTTTACCTACTAAAAAATTTATGTCACATCAACACTCGTTTAGCTAATAAAAAATTAAAAACAATATTTTCTTAATAAACTATATATATATATAAATTAGTATTTTCCAAAAACTTGGCCATAGTAAAAGTTTCTTTAAAAACAAAACAAAAGCTGTAGTACCTAAGGGAGAGATACTAATAACTATAAACATTGTCAAGAAAAAAGTTTGGTAGACACCATTGAATATACGAACAAATATTGTAGTAGGGGAAGATAGCACTCAAAAATGAAAATTCAGCCGTTGTGATAAACCTTGTTAGTCAAGAACCACTAGGAGAGCTCTGTTGGACCATGTGTCAATGCACTTACCGAATTTCTTTAAACGAACACGTGTTGATAGTGCTTTTTTTTATAAGGCTTTGACACGACATTATCATATTTGTTTCTTGAATTTTGATTATCAAATTTTGAAACAATTTATTAATATTTATGCTCGCAAATCTCATGCATGCGTGTGCCACGATATGCTTTTATATATATATGACACTCGTTAGTTCGAAACGCGTCGACAAATGATTTGTTATTTGATTTTGCCGAAATTATTCTATAAACTATATTAAATTTTTTTATATTTTACTTATACTACTCATCTCATTTATACTACTCATCTCATTTGAGGATTGGATTTAACACTTCATATTATTTATTTAATTGCAAATTCTTGATGCTTGATGATGTATATTTTGGTTTTCAATTACTTATTTATCAAAGAAATTTTATACTTCGTATTATTTTTAAATCAAAAGTTTTAATGAGAAGTTTTAGACTTTCCTTTTCCTTTCTTTTCCTAATAATCATGTGTGCATTGAAAGTTGATAGTGGCACCCGGTAGTGGCGGGCACGCGAACATCGGTAGTGGCGCACTACGGAAGCAAAGAGTAGTGCGCACGCAAGCAAGCAAATTGCTTTACTAAATAGATATTTGACTTAATCATGATGGTTAAATTAGCATATTTTAGAATATAAAATAGTAATATTTTAGAATATAATTTAACTATGTATTATGATATTTCATAATATTAAATATTTTAAAGATATAGCACATGTTCCCAGCCATATTGTCAAGATCTTACGTAAGTTGAGATGCTGAAATGTCTAAATCATTAAACATTATATAGACGGGTATAAATGTTAAAATAAATTCATTCTCATTTGAATTATAAATAACCTATTTTCTCTTCATTTAGAAATGCGTTTTTTATATTATATTTTTATTATAATATTTACAAGTATGATTTTTTATTATTTTTATATTTTTATTTTTTATGAAAAAAATGGCCAAAGTCAGTATTGAAACTCCCAAGTATAAGTATGATTTTTTATTATTTTTATATTTTATTTTTTTAATTATTTTTATATTTATATTTTTATGATAAATTTAGCTGAAGTAGTATTGAAACTCCCAAACAAGGATTTTTATTTATAATATTTTTAAATTTTAAATTTTATGTTTTTTGAAAAATTAAAATAATGATTTTAATAAGGGAAAAAGTATTTTTCCTATTTAACTTTCCAGAGTAAGAAGAGAAAGAACACTACATAATTTATATTAAAAAAAGGTTGTTTAAGAATCATTAATCTTTTTGAGTAATAAGTATCATTTTTCCCAAACATATCGATAAAAAGATCCCTTAGATCTATACATTGGCCAGTTATACAAAAAAAAATGAGAGTAAACATAGATACAAAATGATTATAGTTACTTGAAGTCGCATTTTCAATGAGGGTGTTCGTGTTTGTTGTATGATAATTTGTTGTTGTTAAGAGAGAAGAGATATCCAGGTATGTTCTAGGAATAAGTTGGCCATGTATTAGAGATGATTGAGGAGGAGAATGCTTTGAATCCTCCAACTTGAAGACTTGTTTTTGGAGAGTATCAATCCACCACATTGGATGGAGTAAGATACCAATAAAAACATCAAGACCATTCCCTGAATTACCTTTCAATGTTGTCAATCTATTTGCCACAACATCCAAGTCATAGCACAAGTCTTGGATTAAGCTATAATTATGTTGACGAAGGGAATTATGTAACACCTTCCTCCCACACTTACCCAAGTTCACAGTTCCACTATGGCAAATATGTGATGAAGAGTTACTATGATATGACTCAACCTCCTAGGTACAGTTAAGGAAGTGGAATAATCAACCAAAACTTTATTGAGCTTCCTTAGGAGCTATAGAACCCCCATGAGCTAAACAACCACTCGAGATGCCATAAACCATCTGGGAACATCTGCAATACCTTTAAAATATTCAATATTTTTTTTTGTTAAGCTTGGCAGGATCCTTCATTTCTACTAATAAACAACAAATTTACACCGCTTATGTGAGAGGCCTCAACTTGCCCGATGGGAAACCAAGTCCATTGGCCACCTATCCTCGTTATAAGTCATCCAAAAAAAGTAAAGTATCAGCCTTTTTAACCAAGCTAAATATGTTTCAGTATCATGGTAAGATGCTATATGTCTATCTATCATAAGCATGCATATTGTAAAGTAAATGCTACCCACAAAAACAAAAAGAGACCATATTAGCTAATTATTCCTACTGCTCTTCTGAGGTTGACTCGACCGGTGTCGGGTCCTTGACAGATTCACTGGGCATCTCAAATAATTTGATGATGCAAGGGATGTGCCTTTGGATTCTATCCAGGCGAATGTCTTTCTTATGAAGCTGGAATTGAATTCGCTGCAGATCCTTTTTGTAATTGGGCATATCTTGGAGGGTCAGAGCCATGCCTACTGAAATTCATTCCATCACCTTCCCCATCATGCTTTTCATAAGCCAATAGAGATAGAAGGTTTGCTTAAACTGAGTTATTCTGCCTCTGGTATTCCCAGGGTCCGAGATTAAGGTCCCCCAGTTCTCAATCTCCTCCCTCAGTCTTGCTCTACTACTTAATTTCTCCCTCCCATTCTTCTAGCAACTTACGAATACCTACATCTATTCCTTCCATGTAAGTCGCAGCGGCTTCACTAATGAGGTGTTTAACAGGTTTTCTTCCTCTTCGTTATTCCGAAGTGCTCAAGTCTTTTGCCCTTGCAGGCTCCCTCACACGTCTTCCACACCCTCTTCCTCGTGCAGGCCGAGCCATCTCCACTTTGTACACACCTTGTTCACAGGCACGATGTGTTAACTTCTAACATTGAGTTTCATTGCCAACGTTAACCTTACTCCTTTTACTCTCCCAATTGCTCTCTGATAAATACACAAGGTTGGGTGACAACCCGTTCTAGAGACGAGGCCAATCACCTTGTCTTGGTGTGCTTCTCTCTGCTCCCTTCCCATTGCCGCTCATACCCAGGTTGGTTGACAGTCCCCTCTCTCAGCCAAGCAAGGGTTCCCATGCATAGGTGAGCCTTCCCATTGCCCTCTGCCCAGTCTCGTTACGTCACTCCTTTGTAATCCTTAATGCCTACCCTACCCCAATGCATAGATTCTCCCATACCACCCCAATAATCCTGCAGATTCAAACTGCTACTTGCAAGAGGGGCTTCCCAACCACTAACGAGGTCAACACTCAGGAACCTTGTAGCCAGGACACTAAACCATACCGCAGCCATGCCTTGCTTGCGGTGATTTCCCCAGCTAGCACCCCAATTCCCCTCCCCAGGTTTCTCCCAAACCCTCCAGCCATAAAAAACCATGTCGCCATTGCAAGAGGGTTGCAGGACCAAGAAACATACCCGAGCTCGCTCGACAAATGTCGTCGGCGATGCCTCCTCCTCCTTGCTCTAGTGCGCCAGCTCCTACCTCCATTCGCAACAATGCAATTGACACTCCCATGTTTTGCCTTAACTCCACAATAGAAAATGCAATTTTCGCCCCCTTGTCCTTCCTTACCTGTTACACCTCGCGCCTTGTCCTTGCCATGCCTGCCATCTTTCCCACCAGCTCTGCATGTATGCATGCAGGAGGCCACCGCACCCATCGCCATGAGCATGTGCGGGGCGCTAGATGGTACCCAACCTTTACTCCTCATTATTGTCTGCCATCCTTTCCAGCCTCCAGCACACATCCCAATCGGGGTTTAAAATATTCAATATTTAATATTATGAAATATCATATTTATTTATTAGATTTTTACTATTTATTAATAATATGTAATTAAGTTAACATATTTTAGAAGAGGAAGAGGTTATTTGATGATGGTGAAATTTTTTATCATATGTAAATGTATTGAATGCTAAATTAACAATTTGTTTAAAATAAGTGGTATAGGGCACTTTAATGCCTACCATTCAAGTTAGAAATTATGTTTTAGAAAAAATTGCATAAAACATTATAACTTGCATTGGTCAATGCTAAATTAAAAGTGATTATATGAAATTCTCACGAGTGGTGAGTAGTGGTAAGCAAGGGTAGAATTTGACGGGCAAATTACTTGTCATGGAGTGATTTGCTAGTTAAATAGTGTAAAAAATTATAAAACCATCAAAATTCTAACTTTGAAATTATAAAAAAAATTGAAAAATTAGTCTCTTTTGAAATTCCAACTTGGGTGGTAATCACGTCAATTTGGAAGAAACAATCAATATCAGCAACAGTTCAAGCCTTTGAGTGACAAGTTGGAAAACAATACCAGTTTCTTTTAGGCCGCAAGGTCTTGTGTCTCTCTTCATATAGCTAAGGAAAGCCTTTGATAGAACATTGGCTTGGCTCAACGTAATATACCCTCGTTGTTTCATCTGAAGTTAGTTAGCAAAGAAAACATAGGGAGCAATGGCCCTCCATGTTTTACTAGTAAAATGAAAAAAAATGTTCGATAAGCATGCTCCACATGGTACTAATTTGATTTCTAACTATGTAGAATAGGACGTAGTATGATTGAATTTAATTTTGATTATGTGAATTAAAATAGTTTAATTTAATTAATAGATGAAATGATTTTTTCACAGTATCTTTTTAATTAATTTTAATTAAAATGCGAGATATTTTTAAAAATTTGAATTTAAATTTTTTAATCTGCATAATTCACTGTTTCGTGAGTTTTTCAAGGTGCTAAAGTTATTTATACATTCAAAAATACATTTTAAATAACAAAAAATCTTCAAATTGTATTGCCAAATTTTTGATAAATTAAATATTTTAAAGTTCGAAAATGATTAAAATAAACAACAAGACATTCTTGATAAATCTAATCTCCAACACAAGATTGACAGGTAAAACATATCTCACGTCTTTGAGTCAAATGATGGTGTCAGAAAAAAAATCCCTTCCTACTCTATTAATGTTCAATGTTATTGTCAATGTAGTTAAGGTAAAGGACTGGACAATATATTTGTGAATTGTTTGTGCTTGTCCTTGCATTTTAATTATCATTTTAGTAGTTGTAGTTGTGGTTGTGGAGTGGGTGTTATCAATACAATCCACTGGTTTGTAAGTAGCATAGCAAGTGTGTATGAATTAGATTTTGAATTGAGTAGCCAAAGATCCTACTTATGTTCACTTTTCATCAAGAGTGCTTCTGTTCCAATGTTGCATATTCTTTTGGCTTTGTCGTACAAGTCTTTTCTCATTTTTCACCATTGCTACATATTTTCACTTATATTATAGGTTTTCGTTTTGTGCCTTACTGTAAAGTAACACATCTCTTCGTTCTGTGCTTTAGTGTAAAGTAATATACTTCCGCTCTTTGATTAATTTTGTCTGTGGGTTTTTTAGAATGGTAAATTTGAGTTCTATAATTTATATAATTTTAGAGATTTTCAAGGTGTTGAATCTATTTATGTATTCAAAAACACATGTTAAACAATAAAAGGTAAAGTTTCAAATACGCTCACAGATTAGTATTGGCTACTGGAAGATATCGAAAAGACAATTAGGATGGGGTGCAATAAATGACTCTCTTGAGTGGGTAGAATTACACTGTGAAATTATGTACTTGAAGCAATCCTATTTATTGTGCTTCCCTTGCCTAGATTCCTTTAGGAATTCTTCATAAAATCAAACAACATACCTCTTGCTACCTACAGGTGTGGCAAAAATAACATTTTCTCTCATGGCCTGGAAGAACATAGTGTTGGGCCCCCCAATTAGGTAAAACATAAGGCTCATCTAACCATTCAATATGCACATTAAAGATGTATTAGACCTTCCATTTTTCACTTTATAATGTTTTCTTAGCTTAAATAAACTCCTAGGAAGGTTAAAGAGATTTATCATGTTTTATGTCCCTAATGTGCTTACGATGCACGATATTGAGATGATTTGACATAGATAAAGAGGATCTAAAATTAGAGAAATTCATGGAACTTGTCCCCTGCTATAGGAAGATCAAATTTGGTTGGCCTTGAGTACTAAATACTCAAGGCCTGTAGCTCTGAGGTCACTTAGGGAGCATGATCCTGTTTTTTAGGAGTTTTGGAGGGAAAGAAATCCTGCTTTCAAGGAGGCTTCCCCTCACTCATCTCGCATAAATAGAGGGCTCAAGTATCTCATTAGGCAACTAGCAGATAGTGAAAGATAGTGGAAGGATAATCAATAGTAATCTTTAGGAGTTTAAGTTCTACAACCTGTTTGATGTACAAGAAATTTTCAAGTTAATGAAATAAATATATGGTTCTTATATTGTTTTCTTTCAGGGATATAAGCCTCCTAAGTTAGGGCCCACCCTAGGTACTTAAGGCCTCTCTTGTATTATCATCTTTATGCACTTGCCCATTTTTGCAAATTATTTTTTAGTATTGTTTTATGCAGGGTTAATTAGTCACCTTGTTTACTGTCTTTTCTTGAATAATACTTTGAGTACTAGATGGTAGCTTTAATAGTGATTATTTTGTTCAGTTAACATCTATTTTCATGCATTTGAAGTCACTTTAGTTGCTGATATTTATTTGTTGTCTATCATTCTTCCTTGTTGCAATTGTACGGCCCCTTGTTTTTGCAAAGATAAAAGAGACTCTATAACCACCCATTCATTGAATAAACCCTTAAACCATTGACATGATGACATGATGTTTTCCATGTTGTCCATGATGTTTTCCATGTGTCATTGCTTAAGAAGCATGTTAAAAATGTTGATCATGTGATTGATTGGTTTGTATTGCAGGTGGAGCCATAAGGAGAATTCTAGCCAGAACCTCAATGTATATTGCAGAGAAAAATGCTTATGCTCCAGAACTGAGCAATTAAGTAGGTTAAAGTGTAGGGGAAGCACTTTGGGCCCGAAGAAGCTACATGGGAGATGGCATATCAAATGTGGGCTATTTATCCTTCTTTATTCGTTGGTTGAGTGAATGTCTTTGATATAAGTTGGTATATGTTTTGGGTATATGTTTGGTGTGATGTTTGGTATATGTACATATGTATATGGATGTAAATACCGCCATAAGCCATGCTACAAATCTTCAATAAGTAGTATGGGTGTCATGTTGTTATGTTGTCATCTTGGTTTGCTTCTCAGTAGGTTTATCATTGTAAATATTGCAATGAGCTAAGTTATAAAGGTCCATGGGAAATATGTTTTTTCTTTCGACAATCTTGATGGTTATAAGTGTCATTGAACATTGAGGACAATGTTCCCCCAAGGGGGGGGGGTTCTATAATAGCCCTGGTGAAAATTCCATCTAATAAAAGTTCATAAAGGAAAAATAATAACCACGGTTATGGGACACTTATTCCAAGCTAAATGTTGGGAAAAGCATCCTAGTGTGGGTGTTCATTTGGTTATTATGGCTAAAGGAAATTAGAAAAGGCAATGGAAAAGGCTTTGGAAAGGAAAAATGGCATTCTTAGCAATTTATTTATGAAAATAATCGAAATTAGGAGAAAAGGAAGGTGAAAGGTCACAGGTTGCATGTGAGGAGGAAAATTAAGGAAAATAGTGGAAAATGAAGAAAATAGAGGCTACATTAATAAAAAGGCTTCTAAGGATCAGTTCGTGGCTTTTTGTCAGTTCAATTTTTGAGTTCTCTCTCTATTCTCTCTCTCTCTCATACTCTTAGACACTTAGAGTTTTCTTGGAACACTTCAACATTGGATCAAGAAAGGAAAAGAAGACAAAGAGGAAGCAAATATCAAGTAAGGAAGATCAGGATCAAGAAGCTACAATGATTTTAATTGCAGGTATCGATTTGCATGTGTGATTTTCTTGCTAGATTTGGCATGCATGGTTATGCATGTGTGTTCTTGGTTCACTTGCTTTTATGGGCATGGGTTTTTCCAAGTGTGGTAGGGTTCTTCAACCTTGCCTTCACCATTTTCGGATAGCCATGGTGAGATGGGGTTCTCATGTTTTGGTTGAGGTAGATTGTCGGATAGGTTCGAAGTTGAGTGAGGTGGATCTATGAATGAGAAAACACATGGCCTAGTGATCCCTAAACCAGACTATGGATTGTGGTAAATCCACTGGCCTAGAGACCCCTGAACCGAACTATGGGTTGTGATAAATCCAGGTATTGTGTGCCTCGGTGGGCCTAGGAATCCTCAATCAGTGAATGGCGAGATATATGGTAAAGCTTAGAGGTGGCTTCCCTTGATCAGACCTAGGAATCCTTGCTGGTGAATGGTAAGATATATGGTAAATCCTGGAGGGTGGTGTCTCAATTATGGCCTAGTGATACCTGGATTGGATTGTGGATTGCAGTAAAGCCTAGATACTATGATACATGAAAATTCCTCACATTGTAGGTGGAGAAATATGGTGGCATCCATGCTTGTTTATGATGCAGTGATCCAACGAGGATTGTGGTAAAGCCTGATTCTATTGATGAGGGTGAGGTGGTTTAGCCTCAGGAAGCCTTGGTTGGTTATTTTGGTTTGAGTCCCACATTCATGCTTCGAATATGGCATGGGGGTGATTAGCTAAAGAGAAATTTGGCTTAGCCAATCTATGGTCGGGTGGAACGGGGTAGTCCCATACTGGGTTGGATTTTGCATCCATTAATAAGAGTTCCTTTCCATGGCATTTTTTGTGTAAAGGTATTGGATTATATGTGGCATTAAGGCTATTGTATCCTCATTATTATTTTTTGTTTATATGTTGGTTATGAATATGTTTTATGACAATGAAAATGTATGGTTCTCATCATGTTTGATTTGTAAAATATTGAGCAATGAATCTATGATTTAATAGATGATAATGCAGCTAATGTGATAAGGCATCAATGCTACTTAGCGATTCTCAGACAAGTATAATACCCCTATGCTTAGATATGTTATTATGACCTATATAATGCATATGTGTGACATGTTTGATGAAATTCCTTTCATGGATAGTGGGGTTCCAGTGGAGTCTTTGTTCAAGAATTTGCATTGGCATCATTGTCTCTATGTTTCTTTTCATTTATGTAAATTCCATGAAGTTTTGGGCAGTGACTGAGTCCTAGCCCTGGAATTTAGCCTTAAATCTCATGGTCGTTGGCATAGCTCTGGAAAAAAAAAGATACATTCGCATTCATGCAGGCTCATGGGAATGATTATGACCCTTAGTCGCTTGGAGTGCTTGGTAAGGGAGAAACTGGGGCTCTAGGTCCTTGAACTATTGAGTTTCCTTAGGGGTTGGCCAACTGGAAAGGTGGGCTAGCTCCTGGAGGTTCTATAGGATGTATGGATGGTCAGTTTGGCTGTGGTTTGTCGGTTCTGTTTCCTTAAGGTGACCTAGGGGGTTGAATCAAGTCATAGTAGCCTCTTGTCACATGTTTACCCTGGTTGGTCAGTTACTTGGGTAGATGTTGGAGGAGGGTGTTACAAAGACAACTTGAAGGTAAAATTCCCTATGCCATTTATTTTATCAACAAGAATATTTCCAATGCTACACTTAAAAATACAATTACTAAGACATAAATACTTGTTGTTGTACATTCCTTAAACAAATTTAGGCATTACATTACTGACTATCAAGAATTAGTACATACTAATCATGCAACAATTAATTAATTAGTGAACAAAATATATGTGAATTCTCGCATAATCAGGTGGTTACTATTGCTGCAACAATTTTATCTAATTATTGTTCATAAACCCAGAAAAGAAAATGTTGTTGCTTATTTTATTTCAAGACTAACCTTGCCTATAGATGATGAAAAGGTGGTGGATGACCATCTCCCTGATGAGCATCTATTTTCCATATCACACCTGTCTCCATGGTTTGCTGACATAGCCAACTTTCTAGATGCTAACAAGTTTTCTCCTCACTTATCTTCAAAGGAGAAAAGCAAAAGTGTTAGGAAGAGTGCCTATTGCACTTAGATTTGCGGCAACCTCTTCAAGTTGGGGCTCGATCAAATCTTAAGAAGGTGTGTGAGGGAAGATGGATTTTGTGACATCCTCTCAACTTACCATGATGGACCCTGTGGGGGCCATTTTTTTGCCAAGAGGACATCTTACAAGATCCTACAAGTAGGATACTATTGGCCAACCCTTCACAATGTAGAATTTCCCACTGTAGATCAACAGATTATGCAATATACTAAAGTAAAATACAAGATCTACTTCTACAACAAACTTGCGGAATCTTAATCGATTTTGAGCAAGATCAAATAGAACACATATAACTGAGAATGAGAAAGCAATCACACATGAACACAGAAGAATACTCTGGGGAAAGCCTCAGCTCAAAACCTCGATCTCTGTAGTGTCATACAAGTGGAAAATAGTCCGGATTACGCAAAGCGTTAGCTCACAAGCTATCCAACTCTCAGTACAATCCTACAATACAGCTCACAGACTAAATAGACACAACATATGCCTTCCCTCAGCCCTCCAAGCCTCCTATTTCCTTGCGTAGTTTCTCTTGGGGTCCAATGCTGCCACCTATGTGAATTGGCCTCATCACACACTCATCAAACTCAAAAGTAACTATGCAATCTCCAAGGAATGAATTCCTTCTGCATGCAAAAGATATCCTCCATGGAATAATCCTGCAACTAATAGTACACTGTCCCATCATCTAATCTCAACTGGGTCTCTGACTGAATTGACATGCATGAGTTATTTATGAGAGAATATTCAGTTATCTGAAGTGCAACAATTACATGCATGCATGCATTAACTAACTGAACTCACGATCAGTTCAACAAATTGTTTGAACTAATCTAACTGGACTTAACTCAGTTAACTGAGCTAACTAATTACAACTCAAAATAAAAACTCTCCTGATCTCCTTTAATCAAGGGAAACTTCCTCAATCAAAGGGAAATTGTTGCAATGTCCTCACATAGAATTCATGTTTGATTTTATTACAACTAATTAACTCAAGATGAATTAATTAATTATTTTACAAACAACTGCTAAGATCAAATTCGAATTTTAATTCTCAATTTTAGTTTAGGGACTAACTAAAATTGGAATGTATCCTGAAATGCTATTTATAGCAGTGTTATTTTTAGCACTTCTATTTTTAGCATTTCTTGTTGCTAATTTGAACACACAAATATTCCTATAGATTCACAACATAGTGTGATGAATGATAAAGAATGAGGAAACTCACTTAGAGGGATTGAATTCCTTTACATCCTAAAGTGGATTTTAATCCATTTGAGAAGTGGGGCATGTACTTCATTGGTCCTAATGACTCTCCATATAGACAAAAGAGGTGCATTATTGTGTGCACTAACTACTTGACTATGTGGGTTGAGGTGAAATTAGTAAAGGAAGCAACAAATCATAAGGTAGTTAAATTTTGTAAGAGAAAACATCTTCTACAAATTTAGTTTTCCTAGAGAATTGGTGATAGATGAAGGCTCCCAATTCACCTCCAATTTGATCGATGGAATCATGAGGTGACATCAAATCCAACATCGAAATTCCACCCCATATCACCCTTAAGAAAATGGACAAGTGGAAGTGACTAACATAGCATTGGAGAATACTATAACTAAAGTAATCAGCAAAAACAAAAAGGATTGGGTAGAGAGGCTTGTTGAGTCCACTTATACCTACAACACCACTTGGAAGACCACTAATGGGTTCACCCCCTACAAGCTAGTATACTGAAATAAATCATTATTATCTATTTAGTTTGAGTACAACACATTTAGGATGGTAGCCCAATTCGACTTGGATCTCACCAAAGCACAAGAAGAAAGGTTGCAAAAATTAAATGAACTTGATGAATATACGATGCAAACCCTGTTGCATACCAAAGTGGTTGGATTGTAAATAAAAGTCTGGCCTGACAAGCATATTAGAACTAAATCCTTCAAGGGTGTGATTAGGCCCTCTTGTATGACTCTAGGTTTAAGGATTTTAAAGGCGTTGATAGTCCTGGACCCGCCAACATGTCAAGGGATCTCCCCGGTAAGAAGTCCCAACTAGACCTCAGACTGTGTGATGTAGGTGTTGAGAGATGGCAACAAGAAATTCCAATTTAAATTGTCCTTGAATTAAATGGATGCTCAAAAATCACTAAAATCGTTTTCCACTTAAGTCAGTGATCATCCAAATACCACCAAGGGACAGTTTCCTCTCGGAGGCCAAAATGCAAGTTCTCAGTAGGCGGTATGACAGATATTCTTTTTGTCTTGCTCGATTTCTGGTCTGAGCCTAATCCCGATAAGAAGTGAGGTTGCACCATTAATTAAGGAACAATGTAGCTGCTGCGCTTCCCCCAATGAATAGTGATGGACATCTCACAATTCTAGGTAACTACGACCATCTGAGTTTGGCCCCCCACCAAGATTTTTGCCTGAAACTGTGACACATATTGAGGCTTAAAAGGTTAAGAGCTTGCCTCCATGGCTTTGTGTTTGAACACTCTCCTGTCTTCTTCCTCTTGCTCATAGCAAAGAGTTCTTAGCCTGCTTTATTGCAACTCCTACCACTTCATCGAAACCTTGACCTCTGTACTATTGACCCCCTGATTGGCAAGAAGATCTGCTAGCTTGTTGGCTTTTCTGCGAACATGATGGAAGCTAACAATGCGCAAGTTTTGTAGGTGATCCTAAATTCTCTGGAAAACCTTGATTAATTTCCAATGTTTGGAGACTTTCTCTGGCATCGTTCCATTATTTATTCTTTTCACTGATTTAATTACTACTTCAAAGTCTGCTTCTATTATCACATTGCAGTAATTATCCTAACTTAGGAAATCCAGGCATTGCTCCAAAGCCATTAGATCAATGATGTTATTGGTAGCTATTCCTAGGTGACAATGGAAGATGAATATAAGACTTCCTTTGGCATCCCTAAGGACTCCTCCATACCCAGTGATTCCTGGGTTTCCTTTTGACGCTCCATCAATGTTGAATTTTAGATATTCTTCTGAGGGAGGATTCCAGAAATCCTTCTCCATGTCTCTTGTCGTAACCTTCCTATTAAGACCTTGAGGAGTAAGACCCTGTAGCCCCAGCTGTCTAAGAATTTTCCCATCCACATCTGAGGGAGGATTAATAGGGTGTTTGCAAACAGTGCTACCCACTGTCTCCTTAAGTTGTTTCAAGATTGTCTCAAACAGGCGATATGGGGGATTTCACCCCCTTGAATGTTCTTTTGTTCCTCTCCTTCCAAACATTCCATATAATGAAGCTTGGCGTAGGGGCCCAAGCTAAGTTGACAATTTCATAATCCAAAAAATTTCCCCTCCAACCATTAAGGGTATTGATGATGCTCCCTCTGTCCCTGTTTGATTGTTGAAAGATTTTGCCAAATATTTCCCATAACCAGGAGGTGAAATTGCAGCTATTGAGAAGATGCTCCATTGTTTCTTCTTGCTCCCCATAGAGTGGGCATCTAGAAGGCCCCAAAACACCCCTCTTCCTGATGTTATCCCAAGTCAGGATTTTCCTGTGGTAAACCAACCAAATGAAAAGTTTGATTTTCATCCACCCTTGGTGCCTCCAAAGTTTCTGCCAGATTTTGTCCGGAATCCAGGGATCCAGATCAAGGAGAATGCTTTTTTCTTATTTAAGATTAAAGGTACCCTCTTTATTATTGCCCCATCTTAGTTGGCCTTTTCCCTTTGAAACTAAGATCATCCTTTGTTCCAACATTTTCCTTAGCTCCTCTGCTTTTGTTTTCAAGGGGTTTTTATTTCTGCAATCAATGTTTTTCTAGATTTTCCATTTCTCCATCTGCTGAGTATTATCCTAGAAGTCCTTTACTTTAATTAATCCTTGTGAATCTGTCTCATGTTTAAGGTCGATGAAGTCCTCTTTTAACAGTATATGTTCTTGTTTCCACTTATCTTCCCAAAAAAGAGCTAGATTCCCTTCTCTGATTTCCAAAAAACTATTTTCTTGAACTAATCTTCTGTTTTCCCAGGCTCTGTTCCAGATGTGAGAGCCCTTAATATTACCTGACATTCTTATGAGATCACCAATTTTCCAGGATCTTGCATATTTTTCTTTCCAGATATTTGCCCATTGGGTTTCTGGATTCTGAATCCAGCGCCACCAAAGTTTGGCCCCGGAAACCTCGTTGAGTATTTCCTGATCATCCAAGCCAAGCCCTCCATGATTTTTGGGTCTGCAATTTTTTTCCCAAGAAACTAAGGCCCATTTCTTCTTCATATATTCCTTACCCCAGAGGAAATTTCTTTGTATATTTCTGAATTGCTAAAGGACTCCTTTTGAAGTTGGGAGGGTAGATAACATAAAAATAGGGATGGCTTGCAAAACAGCTTTTGTGAGAACCAACTTGCTTGCAAGATTTAAAGATCTGAAGGTCCATTTACTGACTTTATCGTGCAACTTATTAATCAATGGTTCCCAAATGCTTTTGAGCATTGGTTTATCAGTTAGAGGGACTCCCAAGTATTTTGAGGGAAGGGAAACCCTTTGAAAGCCAAGAATTCTAGAAATATACCTCTGTATCGTAATGTTGGTATTAAAGAAAAAGATTTTTATTTGGAGAGATTAACTTCCATACCTGGCCTTTGCAAAGATGTTCAGGATTCGTTTAAATGTTGTAGCTTCTTTGACTGTGGGGACTCCTTGTAGCATAGTATCATCTACAAATTGTTGATGTGTTAGAGCCTGACCATTCTCAGTTAGATGAAGGCCATTAATCTTACCTGTTACTTTAGCATGCTTGATGGACCTACCAAGTCCTTCAATCATGAGAATGAAAAGAAATGGTGAGAGTGGGTCTCCCTGTCTGAGGCCTCTGGAAGGACAAAAAATCTTAGAGGGAGAGCCATTCACCAAAATGGAGAAGCTGGAGGAAGTGACTAAGGCCATCACCCACCTGAACCAATTATGATCAAAACCAAAAGGAATAAGTACCCTCTTCATATAGGTCCAGTTAACCTTATCATAATCTTTGGTTATATCTAATTACATGATCATTCTAGCCTGCCTTTTACTACTTAATGAGTGAACCACCTCTTGGGCTTGAATGATGTTGTCTAAAATTTGTCTTCCTTCCACATAACCAGATTGTTCCCCAGACACTAGGGTAGGAAGCAGAGGTTTAAGTCTATTAGCTACCACTTTGGATATTATCTTGTAAACCACATTGCATAGAGCTATGGGTCTAAACTTATCCGGTGTTTGAGCAATGTCCTGCTTAGGGATAAGGGAGATAAAGGAGGTATTGAGCACTTTCAAAATAGTTTTGTTCAACCTGGAATCCTCCACTACATTCAAAATATCCTGCTTTACAATATTCCAGCACGCTTTAAAAAAATCCACATTAAAACCATCCAGGCCTGGTGCTTTTCCATTCTGCATTTCCTTAAGGACATAATCTACCTCCTTTTCAGAAACTGGCCTATTTAGATTGAAAGCATCCTCTCTGGAAACCATCTTTGGTATGTTTTTAGTTATCTCATTGATGGATTGTTCTCTATCTGCATTGCTTTCCTGAGTAATGCTTCGGAAATGCTGAACTAACACATCTTCAATATTCTCATGGGAGATGAGAAGATTCCCTTCTACATCCATAATTGAAGATATCCTGTTGTGCATTCTATTCGCCATGGTGGACCTGTGAAAAAATTTCGTGTTACGCTCCCCTTCTTTTAGCCATTGAACCCTAGACTTCTGTCTCCAAAAAATTTCCTCATGTTTACACACATTATCCCATTCTTGATGTTATTTATCCACTTGGTTACTTCTGACTCTATCAAATCCATCTTTGATCAGAGCTTGGTTGAGAACCTTCATTTTGTTTTCAACATATTTTTTCTCCAATAAAATATTGCCAAAATCCTTTCTATTCCAATCCTTTAGTCTAAGTTTTTATATGATTTAATCTTTTATGAAGAAGAAACATTCTTGTACCCTGAATCTGTAAATCTTCTGACCACCATTCTTTAATATTGTTGAAGAAATCTGGATGGGCTAGCAAGATATTTTCAAATCTGAAAGGTCTATTTCTAAGAATGCCCATACCTTTGATCTCCAGTTGAATCAGCCAGTGATCTGAGTCTCCAAAGGGGAGAACTTCCATTATTATTTCCTTATTTGTTAGCATCAGATCCTTAGAGATCATGAATCTGTCTAACTTTGAGGCTACCTGAGACTCTCCTCCTCTTTTATTATTCCAAGTATAGAGGCCTGTATTTGTTTTAGTATCTACAAGGTTCATATTGTCTATGAAGGTTTGAAACTCTAAAGAGTCTTTACTTAGAATTTTGATTCATCCTTTTTTCTTGAAAAGAGATTTGATCATGTTGAAATCCCCTCCCATTATCCAAGGTATTCCTGCATGTCAGTCTTTGAGATCATCCAGCGAGTCTAGAAACTTGAGTTTGTCATCTATTCTTTGAGGGCCATAAAAATTTGTGACCAGATAGTTGTACCTGTCTCCTATAGGTTGAATAACCACTGATAGATAGTTCCTAGTAGCTTCAATGTCTATTATGCTAATTTTTAGAGGGTTCCAAAGAGTGAGAATTCCCCCCGTTGACTCCTCTACTTTCACCTCTAGAAAATCAAATCTACTGAGCCATTTACTATGGATTTTTCTTAATTTTTGAATGGAACATTTTGTTTCTTGGATAAAGATAATATCCAACATTTCTTGTTTCATCCTATTACTAAGAATTCTCTGCTTTATCTTACTTCCTATACCTCTAATATTCCAACATATAGACTTCATGATTAAAGATTTGTAAAGGAGTAGCTGGCTAGATCTTTCATCTTACCCGAGTCTATCATTAGCTTGCCACATTCCATCAAGAGTTCATTCTGCTTTTTCTTGCCTCTTTTCTTACATGGGTTTCTTGTTGCTAGTCCCGGAGTTGTTTTCATCGTCTTCACCCCTCCATTATCCTGCTTATCTATATATTTTCCTTTCTCCATCTCATTAGCCTGTGTTTTCCATAAAAACAATTGTTGTATTCTATTGAGCTCTTCTTGAGGTACTGAATCCACTCCTCCCGTGGCTCCCTGAATCAAGAACCCTTCCAGATCTAGGTTTTCTTTATCTAGGATCTCCTGTAGCTCATGGTCCTCCAAGTCCATTTCACTCTGGGTCATATCCTAATCCATCACAAGTTTTGTATCACTCATCATGATTTCTTTCCGATAATCAGTTTCTTGAGTTTGGTTACGTTCTACTTCTTTTTCCTTTTCCCCAGGATTTCCTTCCATTGCTTGATCTTCCTTTATGATCTCTTCGATTTCCTCAAGAACTTGGAACTTTTTTTGACTAGCCTTTATCCCTTCACTTAGATGTTGATTTGGTCCTCTCTTGCTGCCTTTTCCTCGATTTACCACTTTCTGGTAGATATCCGTTTCCTTCGCTGTGTTAGCCTTGCTGTTATTTACCACTTTACCGAGTGGACAGTCTCTAAATAGATGCCCATGTTCATGACATCTACAACATCTGAATGGAATATGCTGATAGTCTACTGTTTGCACCCATTCTTCATCAAAAACCTCCAGGATCACTTCATTTGGTAGAGCTCTTGATAGATCCATTTCCACACATATCCTAGCGAAGGAAGTGTATTTCCCTCTTCTTGTTGCTTCAGAAGCTTTGACAAAACGACCTAATTTATTACCTATGGCTGTTAACGATTCATTTAGACAGTAATCAAGAGGTAAAGAATAGAGTCTTACCTAGATCGGTACTAAAGTAAAAGTCTCACGTTCCTAGACAAAATTCATCATCCATGGCCTCATGTAGAGTCCCGCTACTGCATAGAAGTAGGGTCCTCCTTCAAATACTCTATCCTTATCCTCAATATTCTTGAACACCACAATGAAGAATCCCTATGAACCAAGAAGAAGGTCAATGCTCCCTTTAGGTTTCTAGTGATATTTGATCCATGTTTGTAATGCTTTTTCAGTGGGCCATAGTCCCATGAACTTACAGATAATAGCATAAGTTCGCATGTGGTTCCTGTGTGCCTACAGAGCAGGGTCATTTAAAATAACTCTAGGTGTGAACTCAGCTTTGGGTTTGTAGGGTCCCTTTTGTTTCTTTTCTTTAGTACCCTGTTTTTTGTCTTCTACCTCCTTGTCTTTTGTGCCATTGATTTCCTTATTGTTGGCTTCTACTGTTTCCTCTTTTATATTTCTTTCCCCTTCCTCCAAAGTACCTCTAGCATTTTCTAGATGTAGGTTTTAACCCCGTATAGAAATTACCTGCATACGAATTCTAAATCACAGGAAAAATAAAAAATGCGAGAGCATAACACATAAAACACATATGCACAGAGATTTTCCCCTGGATCCCAAAACTGGGACTTTTCATTATATTCCTTTCAATGTTACAATACATATTTATACATGCCGAAGCATCCAATACCATGGACCGAAAAAACCATCGCGTCCAAAACCATGGACCGAAAACCATAGGTAGGTTTGCCCAACCTAATATAGGGTCCAAAA
>APFE031599120.1:112809-179876 GCA_000404065.3 Pinus taeda | reverse complement strand
CTTTCAATGTTACAATACATATTTATACATGTCGAAGCATCCAATACCATGGACCGAAAACCATCGCGTCCAAAATCATGGACCGAAAACCATAGGTAGGTTCGCCCAACCTAATATAGGGTCCAAAAAAAACTATTTCCTGGGGCGCTGCCCCGGACCCCATAGAGGGGGGCTACCTGCCCCCCTCTAACCCCCCGGTTCACTACATAGGTTAGTCATGGAAAGAATATAACACAACCCAATACTAGAGGTTTCTTACCTCTACTTGCAATGGCCTCCTTGAAGGAGGGAGTGGCTCTCCCTCCTCTGCGACCCTCCATAGGGAACATTGTCTGCAACTTGCTGAAACCCTAGAAGTTCACCTTCGTTGTTCTCTCAGCCCACAGTTTTCCCACTCTATGGTCACTTATCCATGTTATCAATAAACTTAAATAGCTATAGGTAGCCCATTAATTTCGAGGAAGTTCACTTAGAGCTTAAAAATACCCTATTAGAAGGCCTTCACATGTGTTGTTAAGAGAGACATGGGATAAATTTTGACTAAAGGAAATAAGGGTATAATAAGATCGATGTATAACACTTACTCAAATCATCAAGAATATACCCAAACCATCAAGATGACTCACTTCTTTGAGAAAAACTATGAAACACCATGGAATAAATCAGATTATAACTTATAGCCAAAGCATTAAGAGTTAGAATAGAGTGTTTGAGTGAACACAAAAAATGTAGTACACATTGGACATAATATCATGTACACATGGATCATACCTATATAGCTAAATGTGGTAGCTAAAGGAACCTCTTCCTACACCTAGTGTCCTAGATGGCTAAGGCAACATGTGATCAAACCAATGATACATCGATGAATTACATATAGATTCATATACATTAGAAGGAAAATGATCAATGTGATAGGAATCATAGGGGTTGAGATGACAATATGTTAATTTTAGTTAACAATGGTATGTTCTATGCTTAGCAAAATTACTTCAATGTTCCTTAAGCAGCCCAATAGAAATTTCAATTTAGATTTCCACTAGAAATCACATTAACCATTAATCAAATTGACATTAAAAGTAGATAGAACATAAAACAATATGCAGAAGATAAGCCAAGACAATGGGACACCAAATTTGGTGGATTCCAGGGAAAAACCCAAATGTTTGGAAAAACCTTTGATCAACTCTTCTTATTATTATATCAAAAGTTCAGTAGAGAGAGAGAGAGAGTACAAAATTCAAATTGACTTGCCTAATTCAAATTCAAAACAGTCCTGTCAATTTATGTAGTTAAACTTCATCCCTAACTAGAAAGTTAACGTTGGTCAAATTAGTAATAAAGAATCCTCAAAATAGCTCAGTCTTCCATAGTCAAACTTGACCTAATAAGGAGGTCAAAGTCACCCTAAAAAACTCGTTAAACTCGGTGAAAGGAAACATAAAAAATGTGATAATTTTTTGTGGTCAAATCGCAGTCAACCATGAAGTTAGTGCTAGTCAAGCTGTCCATATTCCCTCGATTGTTGTGCCCAAAAATGTAGCCTAGAGAGAGAAAATATCCTCCAAAAATCGCAGCAAAAAATCCTTGGTCAATGTTGGTCAAACTCGGTCTGCTACCTAAAATTTTGGTCCTTCAATTCAGCCCAGAAAACGCGTCCTTCTTGCCACACATGTGAGAGAGACAAGTTGCCCAATAGTTGTACAAACCAATGAGAGAAGGAGAGAGAAGAATGTGTGAGCTATGATGACGCCAAATGAGGTGTGATGTCACTTGTATTTATACAATTCATTGTGGGTGAAGAGACACATCCATCGGGCTTCTTAAGTCTACATGTTGATGTAGCTGACCTAAGCCATTTGTACATGTGTTGGCATAAATTCAATATCACACTTCCGCTTGTATAAATGAGATGATCTTTATATCAATTTTTGTCCTCTTGAAAAGAGGAATTTAATGCAATCACCATCTCCGTCAAATGAGCTATCCCAAAGTGGAATTTAGCCCTAGTTTCCATTTTTAACACAATCAAAATTTTAAAATATCCTCTAAAATCCCAAATAGAAAATGGGGTAACAGATCCCATGACATCCAACTTGTGCTTTATGGTGGGAAATCCTCAAAGTATCTCTGAAGAAAGATGTCTCGTTGAGGTTGAGGTTAAGAAGAGGTACAATGCCTCACTATTTTTGGTAGTTGAAGAAGTTTGAATCTTGGTTTGTAAATTTGTCCCTCGGTAGGCAAGGCAACATGGAAGGAGGTGACCCCCTTGGAAGAGTTTTATAGGGGAAGGCCACATAAGGCCTTATATAAAGATCTAAATCAAAGGACCTTCCTCATAAAAAGTTCTAGACAGTATTTAAAGAATGTAGATAACAACCCATCCAGATATTGATAAAGACAATAGAACATCCCTTGAATCTCATAATAAATGGGGGAATCTACAGATGAGGTGATCCTTTAATTCTATCTCATGTATATAGAAAATATATAATATGTTATTAAAAAGAGAAAGGTCATTATGATTAGTTTAAACTCGACACAAATGTAAACCCACTTTGAACACACCAAGGGGGATATGAAGGGAAACATCCAGTGCTCTTCTGCATATGTGGTTAAACAAAATGGCCCCGTTTCATTTGCATCAAGTGTTCTTGGTACAAATCCATGTTAGAGCCGAGGCCCTGAAAAGACGAAGTTGAAGTACATTGAATGTGTTGTCTATAAATAACCTCTCTAACAACTTGACACAAACATATAATGCTTTCATTTACATTGGAGGTGTAAATCATGTGAATTGTGTTACAACTTTAATAGCTCCCCCACAAAAATGTGGCATGCTTCCTTGTGATGATGCTTCAACCCTATTGGAGAACAACCTCATAATGTAAAAGGAATTTAAACATGATGTAACTTTAATAGTGCCCCACATTCACCCCCTGGCTCACCACTCATGGCTAATTTAAGGCTATTTCAAGCATTGATGTGGATAATATCATTTTATTTTCTCTTATGTATATTATTATACATTGACACAATTGGGTTTAGTGGTTAAGGACTCAAGATTTAGGGGATTTAGGTGTTAGTGGTTAAGGGGTTAGTAGTTAAGGTGTTTAGGTGGTCAAGGGCTCGGGGTTAATGGTCATAAGTTAAGAGGATAAGGAGTGATGGCTTAGGATCTAGTTCATGAATTATAGGTTAGGGGTTAGTTATTAAGATTTAATGAGTCAAGGGGTTTATGGGTTATGAGTTGTGAGTGTAGGGGTTAAGGGATTATGGATTTGGGGTTAAGGGGATAGGGAATTCAGTGGTTATGGGTTAAGGGATTATGGTTTATGATAATGGTACTCCTAATCCCCTTATCACCACTATTAGTGGTTCCCCTATAAATTTCTCTCTCTACCTTCCCTCTAGGTCCCTTAGACCCCATGAAATTAAGTCCCAAGCCCCCTTCTCATTCTCTAATGCTAACATTATAGTTCTTAGTAAACTGTGTTTTTACCTTCGACTTATACCATCCATGCTACCCTTGTGTCCCCTTGCCTCATTCAATACACCATAGCATACCCCCCACAACCTTTTTGGTCATGCCATTCCACATTTTTTTAATGTTATGAACCCCGAAATTTGGTTCCAAATCCCCTACAACTACACCCTTGGGCCCCCTTAGCTAAGAGATTAAACACATTGGGGGTTATGGGTTGTGATAAGGGAGCCCCTAATCCCCTTATCACAATGATAAATAGGCTCATGAACACCATCAATATCTACTGGAGATGTTGCTTTTAAAGCAATAATGAATACAAAAGTTGTGGTCAATATGACAGGGATCATCAAGATGTTAAACCATCCAATGTAAATATGGTTTTCAATGCTAGTGATCTAGTCACATAAAAGACCCCATAAATTTGTGCTTTGTGACACCCCTAGGATTCAATAATTAATCCAGAGTGAGGATTCATTGCTAAGTTGTTGGGATAGGGTCCCTAGGGTCAGTTTTGGGGTTAGTTAACCCAAATTTTGTGTAAGTTTTTGTAAAATATGTAAAGTCTCCGTGAAATGTGGATGCAGAGCACTGGTAGATAAGAGTCAAAGGGGTTTTAGCCCCTTTCTTGGATAAGTAAATAGGTCAATTTTGAGACTCAGCCATGGTCCATAGACCATGGTATTGTATTGAAGAAAGCTATATATAGTTGAGTCATAGCGAGTCTAAAGGGTAGCAAAGAATAACTTGGAGTCAAGATAGAGACTATTTTGGGCAAGTGCCAAGGCAAGAAGGCTATTCTTCCTATACTTAGGTGAAAGGGGAAGGCTCCTACAACTGAGTGTACAAGAGGACTTGGTAAGTCTATAGCTGAGTGCATGGACCCCTGCAGTTGAGTGCGTAGGGTGAAAGAGTATGTAATCTAAACGTTGAAGATGAATAAAGACTGATTTTGAAGAATTATCTTACAATATGAGCATTATTGTTGATTATGTTTATGTTATGATATGTCATTTTATAATATGTTTTCTATGGAATAATGAATAAATGTTGCGCGAAATTACTGAATCTATCTTATTTGTGCATGACTTAATTAATTATCTATTTTCACGAAGATAAGGGTTATTTATGTATGATTTCTGATGAATTGGATAGATATGTTGAAGGCAGATCTAAGGTTATTGATTAATAGGTGAAAGTGGATAATTTTCCTATTTAGGGTCCACAAAGACTGATCGTAGACCTTTGGAAAGGTCTAGGAGCTGTTTTACTTGATTTATTATATCAGACCATAGAAAACTATTGATCTGTGTGAAGGAAGATATAAGCTATAAGAGCTTAAGAACCACTTATCACATGTCCGTGGATGTAGAAACCTGGTTCTAGCATCCCCCAATACTGCTTTGGGTGAGACTGTAGCATGCATTATGCAGTTTTTTACCGAAAGGGCCAATAGTTAGGGTTTTGTTGGTTGTCGCAAACAACTCTGAACTTGGGTCAGGTCCCCTTAAGCCAACAAATGGTTATGTTTCTAGGACCAGATCTATATAAGAGATGTGTGATAAATGGTTTCCTACAAGGAAAGATCTTGATAAGTGGATTGATAAAAAATTGCACACATTCACGGCTCAGGAGAACAGGACCCCTAAATTATCTAAGCAATGGTTTCAAATATTTTTGTACATAGACGAGACCGACGCGTTCTTCCATTTCTTCCATGAATAACTATACGATTGGTTGTCTAAATTGGATGATATTCAAGGGACATGGAGGGCTCGAAGGCCCTATAGTGTGGACTCCTGAACTGGCGCGACATCTTGAAGCGTCAAAAAGCAATATCGCACAGGTTGTGGACCACTAGATTGATCACACATTGGTAAGTTTTATGACTTATTTCACGATTGTTAGAAATATCAGCTATAGCAAAGTGAAATGAAGGATATTTAAAGGACCATGAGGTAAGTATTTTAAATCATTAAAGACTTGCCCATAGGGCTTTGGATTGACGATGAATGGGTGCACTATTAAGGCACTCCTTGCGATAGGTCATTGGTTCAAATCCCCCATGGGTGCTTACCTACCAAAAAAAAAAATCATTAAAGACTTGGATTAAAATGTTGTTATGTGAAAAGAGGGTTATGTAGTTACCTTGATGTTTGGTGCTACACGAAGCGGGAGATTCTTTAGAAGAAACAGAGGATCGAGTCGAGAATATAGTCCGCTCATTGAACCCCCTTCAAGCAATGACGAAGGGACAATGTTGACTAAGCCACAAAGTGTAGTTCAGTTAATTATGCAGGGTATTCCGAGGATACCTCATCCATCCACTCCATTGATAACTGCCACTTACTACTGATAACTTCCATTTACTGCAAAAATTTGTACAGACCCCTCAGCAATCATTTTGCAATTTCTATAAGTTTGTAGGACATGATGAGTGCCATTGTATAGGTTATGAACTAATGATGGATAGAACCCCTACCTACATGATGCAGGTAGAGAACCAGCCTTAGGATCAAGGCACATGAAAAGTGCGTGGAGGATTCCAAGGCCGAGGACGAGGAAAAGGCACTGGACCAAGTCGAGGACGTGATCAGGTAATCTGCTATAATTGTGGTGAAGCAGGGCACTTCGTGCGAGATTGTACAAACCCCACGCACCCCTCATGTCACTATTGTCGAAAATTTGACCATGTCATAGAAGAATGTCTTATCCTTATGCTCGGTGAAACACCATGTTGTGAGTCTGCACCTCATGCTAGATAAATGTCAATGGTATTAGATCACATTGAACTTAAAGAAATGCATATTCTGGGTGTCCTTTGGGATTTTTCTTGGCCAAGTAAGCAGAGATTGATAGTGGACCCTGCGAAGATCATCATAATTGTGAATTTGGAAGCACTTATGAATGTGAAACAATTACGCGCGACATTGGGACACACTAGCTATTATAGGAAGTTTATCAAGGCATATGCTCAGATAACCGCACTGATGGAGAAATTGTTGAAGAAAGATGAGATGTTTTTCTAGGATGAATACTTTCAGCGCAAATTGGATGTCTTAAAGAAGAAAATGGTGACAACGCTTGTTTTGGTATTTCTCAACTGGAAGAAAGAGTTCCACGTGTATGTCAATGCCTCTTGTATTGTGCTTGGAGCGGTATTAACACAGACATGTGAAGGAGAGATTAATCATTTGATAGCTTTCACAAGAAAAAATTTATCCAAAGTTGAGAAGAATTACTCAAATACAGAGCACGAAGGGCTGGTGATGGTCTACACGTTGCAAAAGTTCAGGCATTATTTGTTGGGTGGACACTTTAAAAGGTATACAGATCACTCTGCGCGGAAGTACCTAGTCAATAAGCCTATGTTGGGGCAGAGATATGACAATGGTTACTATTGTTCCAGGAGTGTGAATTTGAAGTGATTGTGAATCCTGGAAGACTGAATGCAGGTCTAGACCATCTATCATGGATTGAAACAGGCTAAGAATCGAGTAGTTTGGAGGAAGGATTGCCAGATGCGCAACTCTTTGTGGTGCGCATTGCAGACAATCATTTTTCTGATATCATTCATTTTTAACAATGGGAATAGCTCTGGAAGGTTATTACACTGAAGAAGGAGTTAGTAGTTCGCGTTGTGGATTTTTCCGTATTTATAGGTCACTTGTATAAGATGGGAACGGATGAGATATTGCGAAGGTATGTTTCGGAGTTTGAATGTGCTAGTATTCTAGATGAAGCCCATGGAGGAGTGGAAGGAGGTCACTATGCATGGAAAGCAACAACGCAAAAGATTTTGCGCGTTTGGCTATGGTGGCCAACATTACACAAGAATTCTAAGGCATATTGCAAGGCATGCGACACTTGCCAAAGGATGGGGAAGGCTTCGCAAAGGGATGAATTACCTTTAACTTCTCAAGTTTCATTGCCGGTATTTGATAAGTGGGCCATTGACTTTATATGCCCAATACAACCACCAGGTAAGAAGACAGGGGTGCGATACATCATTACTGCAACAAAATACTTAACCAAACAGGCGGAAGTGTAACTAGTAAAGGATTGTACAACAACCACTGCAATGATTTTTTTGTTTGAATATGTCTTAATGCAGTTTGGATGGCCTAAGATTTTGATGAGTGATAGGGGTACACATTTCTTGAATGAAACTATCAGCGCGATGCTTGAATAATTCCAGTTGTATCATCAGAAGAGCACACCTTATCACCCATAGGCGAATGGAATGGTGGAAGCTTTTAACAAGATTTTGGAGAATGCATGGATGAAGGTATGCAACACATAGAGGAATGACTGGGACATGTGTGTATCTATTGTGTTATGGGCTTATAGGATGGCCTGCAAGAAGTTGACAAGACAAATGTCGTTTAGGTTGGTATATGGAATTAAAGCAGTAATTCCTATGGAGTATATTGTATTGAGTTTACATATTGCAGCATTGACAGAGATAGCGGATCACGAGACCTTGGAGGAACAACTCGCGCAGATCATGGAGTTAGAGGAAGACTGCTTCCTTGCAGGATTTCACCAGCAAGTGCAAAAGGAACGTGAGAAGGCATGACATGATCGACATATTAAGTTGCACACGTCTAAGGTAGATGATTTAGTGTTGTTATATGAAAACAAGTTCACGAAATTTCCAGGAAAATTTCAAATGCACTAGTTGGGCAATATGTTATTAAGGAGATCACAAATGGTGGCGTAGTTCAGCTCATGAAGCTGAATGGGGAACCATTCCCTAGAAAAGTGAAAGTTAGTAGGCTGAAGGTCTACATGCAGGACCTTGCCCCTGCGCAATGACTGTATGGAAGCAGGATAGTCTTAGTAATCTAGGAAGCTTAAAGGGATTACAAGACTATAAACTACACTACCAGACTAAGCAAAGAACATGGTAGGGAGGTTGTGCGATGGATGACAGGAGTGCAATAGGTGAAGCTGCGTCTAATGAGTTGCGGCATGGAGGATGGTGCCACATAGATGGGTCTAAAAGTAGCCATTAGGGTTACTATTCATGATTTGATGGCCAAAATTCAGTTAAGAGGAGCGGGTAGGCACTATTTATGGGGAGTATGTTTGGAGATATGCCGCCAAAGATGCATTTATTATCAGCATTTGGAGGGAACGATCATATTTGAATTCAAAACTTCCTATAAATTACACGTGTTGGTCCACTAAAGAACAATTTGCATTATGATAGTTGTATGGACACTTTGTTGTTTAAAGCTTATGAATCGTCAATTCTTGGAGGAGTTCATGGTGTGCCCGTTGTTCACAAATTATTTTGTAGAAGACCATGAGTTGTTCATAGAACATATGACTACTACAAACCCCATAGAAGTTGTAAGTTCTGAAGCTATTGTTTCTGATGCACCAAGCCCTGAGAGTTCAAGTATGGAAGCTACAACCCCTGTTCCTACCACGCTGAGGCCACCTAGGCTAAAGTAATCAACTGCAAAGGAGAAACAGAAGAAGCTGATGGTGGTGAGACCATCACCGAGGAAAAACCCAGAGGTGCGATAGAAGGAGAAAAAAGTTAAACAACTAGAGAAAGTGGTTGATTTCGAGGAGGAGGAATACCAAGGTGTAGAGGAATTTGATGCCGAAGAGTTCGAGCCTATCTCATAACTCCCCACGTATATCCCTCCATGGAAGGAAAAAGATAAAGTTACCAAGGACCCAGATTCCAGGAAATTCACAATTTTGACATCCTTGTTGCCTGAACAGGTGGAATTTGAAGGCACTACATTAGCACGCATTCCAGTGCTAAAAATAGAGGTTTGGGACCTCGTGGACCACGAGAGGTTCCCACATTTGGCAACCATCAAATATATGAGGAAGATATACTATGAAGAGACTGTCCAGTTACGTGGTGGGAACCCATGACGTGGATCAGAGGTGTTGAGAAGGTGGGATTACTGCACATGCTTTGCATACCACATTTTCATCGGTCGACTATCAACATGGTGTGTGTGTGCCAAATCCTTGCACTGGTACATGATGGGCACCTATGGCTTGGGGATCTTATCCCAATCACCGACATCTTAATCATATAGATAACGAAGTTGCCTTACAAAGGAGCGGACCCTGCCAAGGAGTTTGGATAGAAAAGTGGGGAAAACGAATTAGCAGATAATATGAAGGCTGAATATGGGCTTGTTAGGAAGTCGTGCAGATATCCTATGCACTCTATTCAAGACTATATGGTTAAGTTTGCCACCCATATTCTTGTAGGAAAAATCATGACGAAATGTCATGTGTACAAAGTTTCTACACCGGTAGTATCACTAGCTGCCTAATGCGTGAAGGGATTTCAATACAAATGGGTGAAGTATCTGTGCAAAGAGTTCTTAGAAAACTATTGTGAGGCTCAGGAAGAGAGCAAGCCCTTCCACTATCCATGGTTATTACTGTCTATTGTTTTAGCAGCTTGGTGAAGTTGGAGGACAGTCAGTTTCCCCCACAACCGGAAGGTTTACCCGAGGCAGTGAGGTTCGCTTTGTTGTGGGAAACAAAGGATCAGGAAGGGATAAAAGAGTCGAAAATTTTCTAGATCCTGATGGAGATGGACCTTCGAATGGTTATCAGTCAGAGGCCAAATTTGTCCCCAACCTTGTTCGAGCAATTGATGGCCTACACAAAGTTCAAGGCTGATTTCCACAATGTTTCAATTAGGGTGCGAAAGGACCCAAACCACATATCGCATAAGTTGCCCTATTTGGTATTTGAGATGGATGTGCAAGAGATCATGGGAACTTGGTGTGGATACAAGTAAAGGTGCAGAATGTTTTGTTGCGTAGTCGACCACTACATAGAAGAGAAAAGAGGCAGCTCAGTAGGTAGTGCAAGCTCTCGCTGAGCAGAAGAAGAAGGAAGCTACTGCTAAGGCAACTGTGGAGAAAGAACGAGTGGAGAAGGAGTGTGCTGCAAAAGAGTAGGATGAGAAAGAATGGCCGAACATAGAGGAAGTCAAAGGATTGACTTTGCAACACATATATGACAAGGAACTTTTAGGGTAGGAAGGAGGCGGTGGAGAGGAGCAAAGCACCCCCTTCACCTTGAAGAGTTGCAGACAGGAGAAAATTGGTGGACAGTGAAAAAATGATAAGTTTGATAAGCAGATGCACATTGACCTAATGGTGCTTATAGAAGGTGATCTTGATGAGATCGGTGACAAGGTTAGAGACACAACAACTGAGTTGTTGTAATAGTTCAAGCAACAGTGTATGCAGACACTGGGGAATGCCCAAAAGGATCTGTGCGAGATGTAGATCTAGACTGGCAGGATCCAGGTGAGCGTCAGGAAAGCAAGTGGGGTGCAAGTGAGCCTGACACAAGGAAGTGGAATAGTTGCAGAGATAGAATGGAATCTGGACCGTAGAGTCATACCATTTTCGGAAGGGTCCATTCGCAGAGAGCTAGATGAGGATCACATTGTGACCAATACAATGAAGGACATGGGACTGAATTTGGTTGCACTGCTGCTCCAGACGCTCCATGTGTTGCATCAAGGTGTTTTAGATGAGCTGAGGATCAGATAGTGGCACACCCTCATAGTCATAAGTGAGCTTAAGGTCAACAATGAATAGATGTTCGTGGAGAAAATGTAGGCATTGAAGGAAAAGGAGGAGATGCAGACACGAAGTCAAAGCATGGAGACAGTGATAGAGCAAGCCTACAAGACAGTGCCATAATTGAACATCTTAGAGGATGTTGCAGCTACAACAAAAGTCAGGAAATTGAGTTCTGCAGTACGTGCATCAAAGGACGAGATTGGTAGGGTTACTTTTGATTTCCAAATGAAGATATTAGAGCTGCAGTTGAAGTAGCAGCCAACTGCTTCGCCAGATGTTCGGGAGTAACGCAGAATATGAACACATTACATATCACAGTCACAAGAAATGGAATTATGGGCAAATCTACAAGAGGATCCAAACTTGCAAAAGCTGAACATCGATGTCCCAGAGACACAACAGAAGTATGATGAAGTCCGAGTGACTATGTGCACTTTTGCACTAGCACAATGCATCACGAAGTTACACGAAAGAAGGCAGCTGCAAGAAAATATGAAAGAATTGCAGAGGAAAGGGACCCTTTTAAAGGCCAGATTACAAACATGGCTAGAGGAATCCTGCTAGCTTACTTTGTCACTCTAAGAAAAGCTAAAGGTGCTACAACAGACACAGAGGACAATGTGCTTAGTAGTGGAAGGATCGACAAAAGAGAAGTTGGTAGAAGAACTGCACTAGGCCACGATGTAGAGCACTACTGAAGTTGCAGTATTACAGGTTGATCTCGGTGGCCTCTGCAACAAGATTGAGGTGCCATATGAGTGACTCAAGGGCAAGTCACGATATTTGTGTTGGGGGCCTATTGGGATAGGGTCCCTAGGGTCATTTTTGGGGTTAGTTAACCCAAATTTTTTGTAAGTTTTTGTAAAATATGTAAAGTCTCCGCGAAATCTGGATGTGGAGTGTGTAGGTAGATAGAAAACAAAGGAGTTTTAGCCTTTTGTTTAGATAAGTAAATAGGTCAGTTTTGAGACTCACCCATGGTATGCAGACCATGGTATTGTATTGAAGAAAGCTATATATAGTTGAGTCATAACGAGTCTAAAGGGTAGTGAAGAATAACTTGGAGTCAAGATAGAGAATGTTTTGGGTAAGTGTTATGGCAGGAAGGCTCTTCTTCCTGTAATTATGCAAAAGGTAAAGGCTCATGCAGCTGAGTGTATAGGAGGCCTTGGTAAGTCCATAACTGAATGCGAAGGCCCATGCAACTGAGTGCGTAGGGTGAAAGAGTCTATAATCTGAATGTTGAAGATGAATAAAGACTGATTTTGAAGAATTATATTGCAATCTGAGCATTATTTTTTATTATGTTTATGTTATGATCAGTCTCTTTATAATACGTTTTTTATGGAATAATGAATAAATGTTGAGAGAAATTATTAAATCTATCTTATTTGTGCATGAATTAGGTAATTATCTATTTTCACGAAGATAAGGGTTATTTCTGTATGATTTCTGATGAATTGGATAGATCTGTGCGAAGGCAGATCTAGGGTTATTGATTAATGCATGAAAGTAGATAATTTTCCTATTTAGGGTCCGCAAAGACTGATCGTAGACCTTTTCGAAGGTCTATGAGCCGTTTTACTTGAGTTACTGTATCAAACCATAGAAGACTACCGGTCTGTGTGAAGGAAGATCTGAGATATAGGAGATTAAGAACCACATATCACATGTAATTGGATTTAGAAGCTTGGTTCTAGCATCCCCCAATACTGCTTCGAGTGAGACTGTAGCTTGCATTATGTAGGTTGTTGCTGAAAGGGTCAACAATTAAGGTTTTGTTAGTTGGCATGAACAACTCTGAACCTGGGTCAAGCCTCCTTAAGCCAACATGAGGTGAAAATGGAAGTAACCTTGAGTTGACGCAAAGTGACACTTTGTGATCCTTGCACAACTAGGGTGTTAGTTTCATCATCAACAAGAGGCACAATTGACAAGTGGAAACATCTCACATTTACGGCACTGTTATAGAGGCTAAAACCACCCTCAAAAATTTTTCCTTTGCCTGTTTTGGAGCCTCCCTACCAACCTTACTCAACACTTTGTCTTGCTTCGTCAAGTACTCAAGCTTCAGTGTTTTCCTCGCACTAAGGCAGCTTGTCAATCATAGTCATTCCATTCCCCTCACAGGATACTTACTTGGACTTGGTCTAGTTGCAGGTTGAGAAAATTCCCCTGGAAAATTGTGCATTCCTAGAGGGAAACCAACGTCCCATCAGGAATTGTGCAATCCTCTCTAACAGCCTACTGGGCTCCAGGATTGTGTAATCTTGCCAGCCAACCATCACAGTAGGATTTGTGCAATTTTTCTAGTAGCATGCTGTTCAGCCTAGGATTTGCACAAATATGGGCAATAATCAGCTGCTCTACCTAGAAATTGTGAAATCCCCTTGGGTGTTCAGTTCATCTCCAAGCCAAGAATGTGCATTTTTCCGAGCAGTTGAGCACTCACATGTATGAACAATCTAGTTGACCAGTTCCACTCGGGACCAAGGAAACTTGACTTGCATGAATGCATGACTTGATCTTCTCGGAATAGCAAGAGACAACATGCAAAAGGAATCCCATGATTCATGCATCTATTTTTAGCAGTCGGGGGCTACATGCAAAGTTGCTTTAGAAGTTTCCCTCCAAGTGTCGCTTTTTCCTAGATTTGTGGCATGCACGTCATGAGACCAAACTTATTTATTCGACGCATCAGAGCTCATTCATTCACATAAATCTTGAATCTCTGACATCCAACAACACATCCAGGACTCTTTGATACATCTAGCTTAACTATTCATGGGTAAGTGGCCTCAACTTGTCTTTTTTTATCATTTCTGTCGCTTTTTGTGTATTCACTTGTGTGAGTGTTGTTTGCTTGATTTCTTTGAATGCTTGTTGTTGTTTAGATATATTCCAGCTTTTCTTAGCTCTATTTCAATTTTCGTTTCTATGTTACTATTTTCACATGCATGAAAATGTTTTGCACAGATGTTAGCCCAACTGGCAAATGACCTCACCCACATGCATGTTGATCTATTTACTGAATCTTCCATTCATGTTTTGCATGCACTATTTACCGTTTCTACTATCACTTAGTGTTGCGTTGCATTTCATCGACTTACTTTCTTTCAGTTGCCCATCGGCGAGTCGGGCCAACCTTGGCCCAGTCTCTGCCTTCACCAAGGCTACATTGCGCAATTTGGGGAAGGTGTTATCACTCTGAATTTTCCTTAGAATTTATTAGAAGAAGGAAGAAACCGAGGTAACCACAAACCAATCTCTTAAGTATAGGCTCTAGCCAACCTATGACTCAAAGAGGGTTCTCTATATATAATTTAGCTTTGTTTCTTATGGGATTTTAGGCTAGTTCTTAGTGTTCTTTGGGGTTTTGTTTTGATTTGAAGGTTGGGTGGTGGAATTCTTAAAGTAGATGGATAGAGCTAGGTCTTCAAGCCATTGGGCTATGGAGTCAACAAATTGATAACAGGACTGGATCAATTCATTAAAGGGAATGTTTCCAGGGTAGGCTAGCAAAGAAAAATGAAAATCTTTAAGCGTAATGGGGGAAGTAACTCCAACCAAGGTAAAAGGGAACTCAAGAATCCTTAGACCAAGATCAGAATGGAGAACAAAGGATAATCATGAACAAAGGGAAATTAAGAATCCTCTGCTATAGATCACAATAATTCACCTAAACTAAGGAGTAAGCAAGAATTATGTAACTTAGATTTCTGAAGAAAACATATAATAATGCATAACAGTCAAGATAGAGTGCATTTAAGCAATTTTTGAAATATCATTCCATGTTATAACATTTAAATTTTAGAGATACATAAAGATTATGAAAAAACTTGAAGGAAAACAACATTGAACATGAGAGAATACTTATTTATATTTCGCTTAACAAAAGAATCCTGTAAAATATTTGATATTTATTCCTTGATCTAGTAAGCCAATCTAGTCATTAATACAATAGAATTTATGATTTGAGAGAAAACGTCTCTAGAAATGTTTTGGAATCCACACTACATGCTTCGAGTTGTGAAGTATTTATACAGAAACGTATTACAAAATATCTCAAAACAACTTGAGATTTATTCTAGGAAACACAAATATCTTCTAGCAAGAAGATAGAAATAGCTAATGAACTATTTCTTGTTGTCCCTTTAATTATGGTTGTGCTGGCCTTTTGTGGTTGAGGTGTAGCCCTTTATGTTGGCTGATAGTTGTGACATTTTTGCGCTGGAGCCTTCTTTACTTTGATACTTCATTTGATACTCTTTGTCCTTGCTACTCTTTGACCCTGTTGTGTTGTTTTTACCTGTTTTACTCTGCTGCCTTCATTTTTACTGCACAGTAACTTTCAACTGTTTATTTATCACAGTAAATCTGTCATTATCTCCCACCATTCTACACTTGGTAATTTCAAATTTACCATTCTCCTGTAAATCTCAACAACCTTGATATATTTAGAAAAATTTGGCTTGGTGAGGAACAAATGTTTTACCTCATGCTCAAGGAAAAACGAGTTCTCAAATGTGTCATATAGTACTTTGCCCGTTGGCAAGGCTTTAATGGATGAAGAGCTGGCTTGTTCCTTAGCCAACTGTTTGATTCTGGTGCCATAGTCCAATTAGGTCATGAGTTTGTCATTGATGAACATAGGACTAAGAAGACCCTTTTCCCTTAAAATCTGAAATTTATCCATGAATCTATCAATGGCTACTTGCATATTGTGGCACTTTTCTTCTAAATTATGTACGAGGTTCCTTTTAGAAAGGACCTTCCTTATTTCTAGAATGGTGGCAGTTCTGTCTTCAATGTTTAGCTCATGTAGCTCATATCTATTTTTGCTATTGAGGAAATGGATGAGTCTATTTGCATCCTCAGGCTTATTTCCCAATTCCTCCTTCACTTTCTGGATAGCTTTAGTGGCTATCTTCACTAGCTCTGTTTCATAAAAAATAACTTGAATTGATGGCCAAATATCATTGACAGAGTCAATGATATTGGCCCACAACATTTCCTTGGTTTTTCCAAGTGGCTTCTCAAGTGTCAAATCCTTTTCTAGGATTTTGATCCTCTCACCCAACCTCTGGGCCCTTTTTGTTTCCTATTTCTAGTTGAGTTGGGCAAGTTTGTAGTTAGTTTCCAAACTTTGCACCTTTTTCTTCGATCTCTTCATCTTTGTAGCCTGGATAGACATATCTTCCATGGCTTTCACAAGTTCTGCTGCTTTGTCCCCTGGTGCTCCTGTTGCTGTAGTAGATTCTATTATTACTGGAAATGCTGTTGTAGGTGGAGCTGTGGGTGCTAGTGATGCTGCCAGTGTAGAAGGAACTATTGTGGATACCATGGGGATGACAATTCTGGAAGTTGTGTCCAAGTCACTTTGTTTCGATTGAATTAAAGTGTCCAACTCCTTTTTTGTCTCGTTGATTTGATCATTTAGCTTCAGGACCAATTCCATGAGCTCTTCATGTCCTTGCGAGGCTTCTAGGACCTCTAATGTTTGTGGATGATGCAGTTGGGGTATCTTTAGCTACTTCTTGAGTGCAGTGATATCATTGTTTTTCTTCTTAATTAGTTGCTTTGTGGATTTTATATCCTTGGGATCGTGTCCCAATTCAATTACCAAGTCCTCTAAGGACTTGATTCTTGTGTCCTTGGCTTGTGAGGAGGCCTTTTCCAACTGGAATTGTGCAGATATGTTGTTTAAGGAATTTTGTAGTTGGTCGACAGCTATGGCTTTTCTAGTCAAAGTGGAATATATCATCTCCCCTATTTCCTTATGTAGCTCAATCTAGTCTTTGTGATGGATATCCTTTGCCAACACTTCAAAATCTACTTTCTTGAAATCTGAGGCAGTTTTTGGTTGTTGAGTTGTAGGCTTGATAAAAGACATCTGCATTTTCCCCTCTTTGATATCAAAGGCTGACATTAGCCTTGCTTGATTGGTAGGGGTCATCTTCAGGTACTAGGCATAAGTTTAGACCTTAAGCTTCTCATTCCTTGCCTTTATTTCCCTGTACCTTTCCTTGATGTCTTGGTCTTTGTCTACAGGTATTCTGAAGGAAGATAAATTAAGACCGAGCTGCCTTTCCAACCCTTGGGTTTGTGATGTGGAAGGTGTGCCTTCCGATGGGGTGATGGGCCTACTACTATTTCCTTCTGTGCTAGTGACTTTTGTTGTCTCCTCTTTGTATTCCTGTTCAGAGACGGGATTCACTCTCTGCCTTTTTGGTTGGCTTGTATCTGCATAAGTCTGTGAAGTGGCCCTTGTTGATGTGGTGGCCTCTTGCCTACTTCTTTTTAGGCTCTTCTCCTCATTTAGAGGAGTCTGCACAACTAAGGGGGTACTCATGGTTGTCTCTGGTTTGCCTGACTATTCTGGCCTATCTAATTTCTCTGGCACCTGCAGGAAGGAACCCTCATCAAGTTGTTTTTCAAGATCAATTAGAGTGTTCTCTATGTCTATTCTAGTATTGTCTTGATCAACTAGGGTTCCTTCCACCCATTCTGATTGGTTAGCATAGGCTTCAATCTCAGGTATGGTATGGTGAATAAAAGGTCCCAAATTGACCTTTTTCCTCTTCTTGGTGATGAATTCCAAAGGGTCATATCTCTAAACAAAACTTCTTTGGAACTTCATCTTCTGTAGTATCAACTCTACCTCTATCCTAACCTCCCTAGAGTTGCATATGAAGGGGCCTACTTGGTCTTTTCTTTTGAAATTAGCCTTCTTCTTGGCATTTACAAAGTTTATCTCATCTACATTGATAATTTTCCTATATTATTCTAATGCAAACAACCTCATAGGGAGGTATCTTGGCAATTTGTATGATGCATGCATGCAACCATATATCTTGATCTCTGTGTGGTTTTGGTAAAGGTACCAGTCACCCACTTTGGTCTGCTTTGACACTTGAAGGACTCCCTTTATTTCTGGATTGATTCTTGGAGGAGGGTTTTAGTCAAATTGTCATGACTGGATGTACAAATAAGTCAATAAATTCTGAATAAGAGTATGGAGACTGGTACTCATGGATTAATGGGATCCAAAAAATGACTAACCTTGGTTGACCCTAGGTGTCCAGTTTTTGGAGGGTGAATGGGAACTTATCAGACTGATAATATAGGAACATATGGTATAATGATGAAGAGTTTTTGAAGACCCTTTCATTTCCCATTCTTGTGAACTGCTCATGCATCCTGTCAGTTATGAATGTGGAAAAGTCATAAATGGTTGCAGGAGGTTATCCTAGGGTATAGATGGACATGAAAGGTAGGATAATTTCATCAATGTACTCACTTGTGGAGTAACCCAAAACAAAAGATATCATGGCTACAATATTTTGACCCCAAGGGGAAAAAATAGTTGCTACATATGGAGGGGGGTTGTTAGGGATGTGCTTTTCTTCTACAATGAAGGTTTAGAATAGTTGGGCCAATTTGGTAGAGCTGAGTTTTGGGTATAAGTCCAATAGGTCTCCAATTGAGAGGGGAGTTAGGTTCAGTCCTTGTTAGAGCTACAACATTTCATTGATGGATTCGACGATAATGGTGAAAAGGACCTTTTGGTCATGAGACATGATTGTCCTGTGACTGGGGACGTAGCAAGCATAGCACATATGCACAATTTCAGGAAAAAAGTGGACTTGGGGGAACTGGTACTTGGGCAAATTTGATTCCCAAAGGCCAATTTCATCATCATGGTTCAGGAACTTGTCCCTACTTTGGCAATGAACTTTGAGCAGGAACTCTATGATAGTGGTATCTTTTATCTGGAAGTCTCTATCAGCTAGGGTAAGGTGGTCTAGGTCTAAATGAGGCATAGTGATGGACCTCACATCCATTACAATTGGGGTAGCCATACTCAGTTCTTGTGGATTTGAGTGTGGGGAGGAATTCAGAGTTTTTTAGGGCAACAGTGTTCTGCAGTGGTCTATGGCTCAAGCCCTTGAGTATTTTTAATTAATTTTTTAACTTAACTAAAACACTCAGCAACTGGGTACTTTGAAATTGACAGGGTATTTGGTGAATTCTGGTTTAAGTAGCTGGAAATGGGGTGAATTGGTTCTGAGCAGGGTCACTGGCGATTGCAAGTAGTTGAATGGGCTTCGTATAGGTTGCATGGTCGACGGGGTTTTATGCGACATCTTTGGAGTGAAATTGTATGTGGGTTGATGACTTTGATGTTTGTAGGTGTCATGCATGTGTATAGAGGCTTGCAGATGAAATTTCAGTGAAAACAAACAATTTAGGGGCTTTTGGATTGTATACGCAAAAAACTATTTTTTGGCTGGTACAGGGTGAATAGTGGTTAATTTGTCACGTAGCGAGAGGGCGATAAGCATTGTATTTCGCATTGCTTTTAGGTGCTTGGTGGTATTTGGGAGGGGCTGTCTATTTCCACTCATCAGATGACACATAGCATTGGGGGCTAGGGGGGAAACC
This sequence comes from Pinus taeda, assembly GCA_000404065.3. Lineage (NCBI taxonomy): Eukaryota > Viridiplantae > Streptophyta > Pinopsida > Pinales > Pinaceae > Pinus > Pinus taeda. The sequence goes on along the minus strand of APFE031599120.1, from coordinate 160,358 downwards.
ACTTTATCGGGTGGGTAAAGGACGGATGTCTGGTTGGCTTGATATGGATAAGGGTCATCAGATGAGGAGGGAAGACGATCACACGGTGGTCAGGTTGGCCCGATATGGATAAGGGTCATCGGATGAGGAGGGGGGATGATCACATGATGGTCAGATGGAGAAGTTGTGCGGAGGCTAGTGGGGGGGCCCGACGGTCACTTACTTATGGCAGTATCAGGGTTAATAATGGCTTAAAGTGAGATTAATCCATCGAGGTAATTAAAGGAGGATTAAAAGGGGGCTTAATTAAGTTGATTGCAGATCAACCAGTTAAAGGTTTTGGTCGGGTTTTAGATGAAAATCTTAGTTTATAATTAAACTGGAGTGTAGGGTTAATTAATACATAGGAGTTAAATATATACGGGAAAATGGGTTTTTATCAGGATTCACTACAATAAAGTTAGTCATTAATATGAAAAATGGGAAGAAAAGGGAAAAACACTAAGTAAAATGCATTTTCGTGAATTACATGTTTCCACATATTTATATTAATACTTAGGGTAAAACATTTTTGTGGGTTTTTGGTATGGAAAGTGTTTTATATGGGGGGAGAATTGCTTTTTCCTAGGTGAAAACTGTTTTAACATTAGGAAAAGGAGTATTATTATGAAAATGAATGAACTAAAGGGGGGGTGAACTTTTATGAGGGGAGTCTAGTACTTGATATCTGTAAGTCTTTGAGTTGAGGGTCCGATCCCTCCAAAAGTCAGAGAAATGCTCTGAGCCTCTTTGACTTAAAGGTTTTAAGTACTTTTAACTTTATTATGGGAGATTAGTTAAGCAAAGAGGTGAAATAAATGGATGGAGTTAATTATTTGATTTTGAAATCCATTTGCATATTTGATTGTCCATTCATATTTGGAAGATATGATGAAAAATGATAAATATGCCTTTGTCTAATCAATCACCATGCTTCTGCAACCTTTCTTCTACTTACCCATCTACTTATTCTACCATTTTTTCTTCACTCATCCAAGGGCTCAGTTTAAACAATTGAGCTCCTTTTATTTACTCTACCTATCTAATTATCTACCAATATTACACTGTTTGGTCAGATTTTATTCTCTATTTATAGACATGAAATTGAAAACATGAAATAGCCAAGTTTCAACATTTTTACTATTCATGGATTGTGGCATAAGTGACAAGCTACACACAATCATTCATTAAGCATAAAAAATTAAATATTAGTAGCATTTTGACTAGCACACTTTCATGGTCTTTTTGTTTTCTTGGGGTTCATAGTTTTCATTTTTTGTGACCTATTTTGATTCTTTTTTTCCTTTGATTATTCTTTTAGGACATACCCTCTTTACATTTTTTAATTTTGTAATATGGAAAACATTTGCACAAAGCAAAGGTATGTACAATATTACAAGGCTTAACCTTAGTCAATAAAAAATTATGACTCCTATTGGTATAGGAACCTAACAGCGGCTCCACTTGGGGATGGCATTTCTTGGTGAAATGTCAAGAACTTTGTAAATCAATAGCCTTTGAATTGTTGTTGATGTTACTTTGCAAAATTATCCTTTATGCCTTTGCATTATTGATACTTATGATAGTGAACCCTTCGGAGCTTAGGGCCTTCTCTTCGAGCTTTAACTTCAATGACCACCATCCAATCCAAACTAAAATTTTTGAAAAAAAAAATGAAATATGTATGATGGAAAGTAAAAATCAGTAGTTAGGTTCAAAATAGTGTTTGAGCATCTGACCATTCACTAGTCCACCTTCTGCTTCTATACCATCCATTTCTCTAAGGAAGAAAGCATTATTACCTCTAAAAGCATAAATGATATATGGGCCTTTCCATAAGAAATCAAATTTCCCATGTTTACCTTTATCTACCCTCCTTAAATCCCATCTTAGGACTTTGTCACCAAGTTAGAAATCCTTAGCCTTGGTCCCTTTATCAAAAATCCTCTCGATCCTTTCCCTTACAACCTAAGATCTGATATACACTTCTTCCCTGGTTTGTTGTAAATGAATTGTTTGGTTGATTCTCCTCTATATATCATTTGGTTCAACCTGCAATTCTTGGAGCAGTTTCATCACTAGCATTCCCAAGGAAGATGGAAAAACAACTTCCATCCCATAAACTAGTTGGTAGGGAGAGGTACCAATTGATTTTTTTGTGGTTAGTCTATTTGCCCATAAGGCATTGACTAGATTTTTATTCCATGTTTTCTTATTGTCCTCCAATAGCTTTTTTATGATGTTCACCAGGCTTTTGTTTGAGGATTCTTCTAGTCCATTTCTGTGAGGATAATAGGTTGTGGAATGGACCAAGGTTATATGAATCTTGTTGCAGAAATCTATCATCCTTTCGGATTTAAAGTCTACTGCATTATCAGTAATGAGCTTAGTTGGACATCCAAATCTTGATAGAATGTTGGTTTCAAGGAAGGTTATGATAACAGTGTCAGTGGCTTGCCTTGAAGGTATGGCCTCTATCCATTTGGTGAAATAGTCTATGGCAGTGAGGATCCATTTGTGTTGGGCAGAAGAAGGTGGGTGAATCTCACCAATGAAGTCTAACCCCCATTGTTGAAAAGGTGTTTCAGTAGAAATTGGTTTTAGGGGTAAATGTAGAAGATTTTTCTTTCTGTAAAAAATTTGACATTTGTGATAGGAGGTCACATATTTCTTTACATTGGAAAAGAAAGTTGGCCAAAAGAAACCAACTCTATGAATTTTATCTGTAGTGGTTTTCCAGTAAAGGTGTCCTCCATAGTCACCTACATGAAACTCTTGTAGTACTTTTTCAGACTCATCTTTTAATAAACAGTTGAGAAGAATACCTTCATGATTCCTCCAAAACAAAGCATTGTATAATATGCAAAATTTTAAGGATTTCATATTTAAAAATCTACCTTTGGTCTTAGATAGTCTTGGAGGAGCTTGTAAATTTTGTAAAACATAAATGATATCAGCATACCATGGTGATTCAATAAAGGCTTGGCTAATTAGTGTAGTCGCCATCTCCTCTTCATTATCTATTTGTGTAATAAAGTTTATATCCAAGACCTGACAGTTTGAATCAGTCATGAGCTTGGCTAAACCTTGGCCCTTGATTAACTTAGTTGGTCTGATTTCTATGTCATATTCTGAAACTGTAGTAATCCATTTTCCCCTCTTTCCATCTGGACCACCCTGAGTTAGGATGTCTTTGACAACTGAATTGGGAACATAGCCTACTGTATGATAATATAAAATATATACTCTAAAGTCCTTGATAGCTTTGACCAAAGAAAAAGCTTGTTTTTCCATTATGTTATATTTTAAAGAGGCATCTCTCAGAGCCTTGCTAAAGAAAGCAATAGGTTGTTCATAGCCCTGGTCATTTTTTCTGCAGTAAAACTACAACAATTGTGTGCTCAGATGAAAAGGAAAATAAGATGAAATCTCTATCAAATTTTGGACTGATCAAAACTGGTGTTCTTGTTAAGGCCAGTTTAATTTCTTCAAAGGATTTCTTGGCCTCAACAGTCCATTTTATGGTCAAATCGTTTTTCAACATATTGTTCAGTGATCTAACTAATTATGCTAGATTAGAAATAAATCTCCTAAGAAAGTTAATTTTCTCTAAGAAAGCTTGTAATTCTCTGATGTTCCTTGGATGTTGTATCTGTAAGATGGCTTCTATTCTTGTAGGGTCTATTCGGATACCATGTTTTGAAATTATATGACCTAGTAACTTTCCTTCTTCTAATTGAAACAATGACTTCTTAGGGTTCAAAGAAATTCCATATTTCCTACATTTAACAAAAGCCTGCCTTAGATGATCCAAATGCTGGTTGTCAGATTTTGAAAATACAGTAACGTCATCTAGGTATATCACTAGGAAATCATAAATTTCTTTAGCAAAGGCTATATCTATAGCCCTCTGAAAAATGGCTACTGCATTCATTAGTCCAAAATGAATTTTCACATACATGAATGTGCCCCAAGGAGTAGTGAAGGCAGCCTTGACTTGGTCATCAGGATGAACTAAAATCTGATTGTAACCAGAAAACCCATCCAATAATGAGATCCTAGTTAATCCAACTACCCTTTGCAAAATATGGTCCATTTTGGGGAGAGGGTAATTGTCTTTAAGGGATAATCTGTTGAGGTTTCTAAGGTCCATACAGAGTTTGATCTCACTAGTTTTCTTCCCAGTTGGCACCAAGTTTGAAACCTAACAAGAAAATCTAATTGGTGCAATTATCTTAGCATCATACATTCTTTAAATTTCCTTTTCAATTGAAGGTAATAGAACAGGATTTATCCTTCTACATTTTTTTTGAAAGGTTTTTGATTTTCTATTATAGGGATTGTGTGTTGTATGATGCTGGTGTCATAGGATTTGAGGACTTATTGGGGCCTAACCCAGGTTCAGAAGTGATTTAGCCAAACAAATCCTGAAACTACCAACCCTTTCGGCAAAAGTCCACGATGCGCGGACTAAGGTCTCACCCAAGGTAGTATGGGAGGGTGCTGGAACTAGGTTTCCACACCCTAGGGATGTCTTGATGAAGTCTAGGAAGTTCGTGAACCGAACCCACGTGCTTGCACTACTCCGTGCATCTGCCTGTCCTTCACAACTTGTGCAATTGCTTCCGCGCAGCTCTGTAAAGAGTGCGAAGAGGTTCTATCTAGATCCTTTATCTTTATTGTGCTATTATTATAGATCTTGACTTAATTATGCGTACCCAATATTCTCATTAACCATTCAACATTCATAACAAGTGCGCGCAATCATAAAACTAAAAAGAGATGTATAAATATAACAGAAGTATAAACACACAGTATTTTAGAATCAACATATCTTTTATTAATCCTCTGTTCAAGTACAATCCTAACTCCGCCCTGCGCACTCAGCTGTAGGGGTCTGTGCACACAGCTGTGGACTCTACTAGGCCTCTGTGCACACAACTGTAGAGCCTCTTCCTACTACTACAACCCAAGACTCGTACTTACAGACTTAGAGCTAATTCATCATCCAAAAGAACATCATAAGACTTCTGACTTCCTTTACACTTAGAGCCTCACTCTATTTATACAATCCCATGGTCCGCAGACCATGGGTTAGCCAACACACTTTACATTAAATTATATTATTTTAGGGTGGACAACCCTAGACTTTCATGCTTTGTGCACGAATTTTGCGGGATCTTTACATTGCACTTGACCAAAATTCGGGCTTCATGCCCCAAAAACCCACAAAGGGGGGAATCCGCTACCCAACAGGCCCCCAACAAAATCATCGTGACTCATCCTCGAGTCACTGTGCTAACGCGGCGATCTTTACGCAAAGTCCATCTAGCTGTGCCGATGTTGCACGAAGATCCATAGTGCACTACTCTACTGTCCGCTCGGCCGAATGCTCATTGTCAGGGTCACATCCCTGTCTCAAATCATCATTGCTTTCATTTGCGTGAGCTTTCCTTCGATGTCGGCTGTGATGAGGAAGGCCTCATCAATCTAAGGCTAGACACATGCTTTAAGTACTGCCTCATTTTGGCGCATTGCATCCACTTGTTCCTTCAATGCCTTTGCCTGTTATAACCTCGCGAGTCGCTGAGTTAGGACCACTGTCTTCGCTGTCTCGCGCAAGCTATCGTATTTCATTTGAAGCTCCTGCACTTCTGTTTCCAACCACTATATGGTGGGGTCCTCCTGTAAGGTTATGAGGACCCCGAAGGATTCTGCCAACAACGTGGTGCAACTATGCACTGCCTATTCAATTTCTTCCAACCCTTTTCAGATATCGTAGACGCACTGATCTTGAACTTCTGGGGCATAAAGTGTTGCGCCTTTAACCGTAGTTCAGTAATTTGTAGGTTGAGGTTTAGCTGGATCCTTGTAGCTTCCTCCTTCATCTCACGGAATCCACTGGCCAATTTGTGGATCCGTATTCCTACTGGCAGATCTATCGCAATTTCTAGTTCTAGGATGTGGCGACATGCTTCCTCTACGATCTGCTCCAACTGCTAGTTCTGAGCCACTGCTTCATTATGTTGTAGGCTAAGCTATTTGATGTTGATTCGTTGTTCGCTTAGCATTTTCACTGCGTGTCCCTCCCTAGCGTGGAGTTTTGTCATCGCTCCTTCCTGTAGCTGGTATAAGATATCCCGCGAAAGGGCAGCCAAGTTTTGGCCGAGTACCTTGATCCGTCCTACCACGGCTCTGTCCTCCATGTTGTCCACTGCTAGTGCTCCTTCTGGTAGTGCGATGGTGTTGCCCATTTTGGCCCGCAACAACTGCTCTGTCGCCGAGGCTCCCGTGGCACCGTAGACGACTACTGTTCCTTCTTGTGGGAGTCACACCTGAAGTCCCTGTAGTTGTGCCCTAAATGCTCCCAACACATTTTGCTGCTCTGTCATTGCTTCTTGGAGTGCCTCCTTGGTGACCTCACGAATTGTGTCGTCGATGTCGCATAGATCACCCTCTTTGAGTGTAATAGGCTCCCCATCCAATTTGGAAGCCTTGGTATTCTTTCGTGGCCTTGTTCACTCCGTCCCGCACTGCCATTTCAATTGTGTAGAGGTGGTGTTTAGGTCCGCGCCTTCTACCATATCGTCTATCCCATGTCCTATGGTCATGTTTGGTCCTCTTTCCTCCTATGTCATGGTGGCCCCAGTTGCTGTTGTTGTTTCGGTAGCCTTGGTCTGTTTTGCGGCGGCCTTTGCTACCTCGTTGGAAGCCCTTACGTTCTCAGCTAACCGCTCGTTCTGCTTTTGTTGTGCCATCAACTTGGTGACATCATTCTGTCGTTGTATCACTACCTCATTACGCACTGCCAGGTCTAGGGCATGCCATTCAGGTGGCTAGGAGTTGAGCACCATGAAAACAATGTCATCAATTGTGATGAATGGGAGTTTGGTCCAGTTCTGCTCTAGATCCTTGCATGCCTTGATATGCACATTATGCATATCCACCTTAAATTCTGCAAAGCTCTGCAAATTTTTGTATACCGTGGGGGTTAGGCATGGTCATTTGTGGATCCACATCTGTATGCTTGCCTCCATGAGTATCCAGAATATCTTGATCTCGCGGATGCGCGTAGCGTGCCTTGTTTCCCAGAGCAACGCATATTTCGCTTCCTCTAGCAAGTCCTGGTTAAGGGGAGGAAATTGACTATCCTCCAAAAATTCCCTTGCAACCAATATGATGGATAAGAGAAACCACGTGTAGTGGAAGGCCTTACCCTCCTCCTGAGCCTCCTTGTAGTTCATCAGGAACTCCTCATAGAGGAACTGCGCCCATTTGAACTGTACCCCCTCAGCGCATTGTTTGGCTAGTGCGATGACCGTTACTGGTACCTAGTTGCCACAAAATTTTCGCATCACTTTTCTTGCCAGTAGCTGAGTGGGTACGTGCACCCCTTTGTCTTGAATGCTAGTAATCACATAGCCCCTCTACTTCTTCAACTTGTATTTCTTCTTCATGGCTTTTGCAAGCGCCAAGTCTCCGCTTTGGCTAGCGATTTCCATGGGGTCCCTTCCCGTATAGGGAAGGTTTGAAATCCTATGAATCAAGTCCATCGTAATGGGAATCAGCTCCTCCAGCCACAAGTACCCCTCATGCACTAGGCAAAGCAGTTGCCTGATGACAAATATTGTGATTGGTGCCCGATGAAAATGCAGAATCCATAGTAGGTGGAGTAGCCCAGCCTCCTCCACCCCACGCGGCCATATACATGGTTGCAGCACTGTAACTACCCCCTCCTTGCTTTGTTTCATAAGTTGGCTGGTCTCCAAATGTGGGAACTTTTCGATGTCCGCAAGGTCCCAATCTTCAAATACCATCGTGGGTATGTGGCCCAGGATTGAACCCTCGATTAAAATTCCATTTGGGAAGAGTGGGGTTTCGAGTGCATTCTTAACGATATCCAAGTCCTTGGGCACTTTTTATTTCCCTTTTTGTGGGGGGACATATTTGGGCAGTTTTGTTGCAGCGCGCACTGGCTGAATGTCTTCCTCCACTTCTTCACCTGGTTCAATTTATTCTACAAAGGCATGAGGATCATCCTCCTCATCATCTATCTCAATATTAACCATCTTGCCCTTATCTTCCATAATCAGTTTACTGAACCTCAAATTTTGTAGAGACATACGGATCGGTCCTACTGCTTGTGGATATTTTTTGGGCCTCGGCGTCTAGGGTGATTTAGGGATTTTCAGTGCATCCCATACTGGCGGCATAGAGCTCTGCGTGACTCCCATGGTTGTTGACATCATTCTGATTAGGGAATCCTGTGTCTCTTTCAGCAATGTTTTAATTCATGGACTTGCCCTCACAGCCTTCAAATCCGTTAGGTTCATCCCCAATTGATAGCGCAACAACTGGATTCTCAAAATGCCAAGGGTTGTTTGGTGGACATCCACCTATGATTTATAGGCCTTTTTGAATTCAAATTCGATCGTTCCCCCTTATTCAGCTCATTAATGCGAGATTAGCAGCAGTTAGCCTCAAATCTAGTTCTGACTTCGTGTCTTAATTTCCTACTACTCGCTCCTCGTTGCCTTAAATTGGCCATCTTGTCATGAACAGTCACTTCAATGGTCACTTCCCAACCTATCGGCATGGCAGCGCAGCCTCCTCTTGTGCGCAGACGTGACCTGTGTGTCATATTGATCCTATGCGTAGCACCCATACAAACTCTTTTATAATCCCACGCTCTCTTTCAACTTCTTGGAGCACTGAGACTATGCTTCCTATGGATAGTCAGGTGGTCGCACCACTGGTGCGGAGCTTCAAGTCACCTTCCATCCTCATCCACGGGCCTTCCTTAGCTACCCTCGTGCCAGTCAGCACCTCACATTCTTCCGTAGACAATGCGCTCCATTGGTTACTTTGTCTGATAAGGTGTCGTTGCAACCATGGTAGTAGAGCCAAAAATTCTCAGCGACAATATTCTAAGGTGAGGGTATGGTAGCCTATATCTTATCATGTCCTTCTATCGATGCGACATGTTTGTGCGATTTCAGTTTCCATTTTTCTGATTTCCGCATCCATTAACATGTTTTTCTGCTTTAGCCGTACCCACTCTTCTTCGAGCTTGCAAAGCTCAAGGTTCCCTTGCCAAAGGGCTTCTTGAATCTTCTTATTTTCATCCTCGCGTGGCTGCATAATCCCTTCATTCTGGTCCTCGCGTGCTGTTCCAACTATGGGAGTTGTTTTAGGGGGATTCTTCTTCACTTTTATGGTTTCATCTCTTCTTGTCAGGGTTGGGATCACTTTCGCACTCTGGTTTTCACTTATGGCCTTGTAGGCCCATTCAACCACTAGTATGCATAGGTCCCAGTCAGTTCATCTCACCTGGTAAACTTTGTACATGATTCCGCATAGCTTTTTGAATTCTCTGACATGGGATATTTGTGGTGCATGTCGCTTTTCCTATTGTCGCGTTTGGTTTTGATTTTCGATCCTTAGTCTGGGATATGCTTGTACAACACATGTCTGCACCTATCGACATAGGTGGGCATGCAAGCTACTTCTTCCTGGCTGCCCGAATCTCTTTCGATGTTGGGGGCTTCCAAATCATAAGCACATCTGTCTCCTACATTCATGCCAGTTTCCCATGGTCTTCTGATGTGTACTCCACCACTGTGTAGGTGCTGCGCGCAGTGCCCATTCCATCGCACCGTACCATTGTTGTTCTAGTATCACACTTTCAAATTTGTCTAGGAATTCATCCACCATTGTCACCCCATCACATGTTGGCAGTTCCCTTACCTCTGCTGCCATGCAACACAATGGTCTAATTATCATATTGCAATTCAGTGTTGTCACTTCATGCAACCGGTTCTGCCAGCATTCTACTTCTTTGTCTAAATCCAAAGTACAGGAACTGTCGCACTCCCATGATATTCTCCCATCTGCAGTCAGGTTCACTTGATCTTGGTCTTGTGCTGATATCTGGTAAATACAATCCAACTCATCATTGCTTTCATCGTCGCTCATTGGTTTAGTGTAGCGTGCTCCTTCGGTTGGGTCTAGCGGAACTACTACGCGTAGGGACTTTTTCTCGAAAATCATCTTCCGCTTCTTCAGGTTAATGACTCCATTCATATTAGTGGCCCAGTCTATTCCTAGAAATGTGGAATAAGGATTGTTGTCATCAATAATCTCTATTACTTCAAATTCCATCTGCGTGCTCATGCCTTCGATATCAACTATTACCCCTTGCAACCTCCCCATGGGAAAAATATTTTGTTGGTTCACCATTCTTAATTGAATAGGGGACCACTACAACGTGGGCCTACCCATGCATTCCATGTCTGCTTCCGTAATACATTCGTGTCCAAACCCAAGTCTAGGATTACCTGATCCATTTCATATTCACTAATCTGCATTGTCAATCTCATTTCCCTCCCAATGCGCAATGTATTCTTCCCCAATTTCCGGACTACGAGCAGTTCTCCTGACCCCACGCACTTGCTGGTAAACTCTTGTAGTCCTTTAACTGCATTATTGTTGCGCATCAGTTTCATGCATATCTCTAAAAAGGTAGTAAGCATAGAAGGATCCATTCATGGCTCTGGTTGATCCTTACTACCTGAAGTACATACTTCCATGAAGCTATTTTTAGCTTCCATAAATGTCTCCTTTGTGCATTCTAGGTCAACCTCAGGTTCCTTTGTAGGAGCCTTGCAAACCCATGTATCTTCCTTAGGCTACTTCCCCTTATCCTCCCCTATGGTCACACCACTTCTGAGCACCATATTCACATTTGGGTCTTCTTCGCATGGTTTAGATCTCATCATTTAGATATTTGGAGTCGGAGTCCGCTGGAGTACCCCTTTCTCATGCATCTGTGCGATAAACGTAAGGAAATCTACCATTTCATGATCAAATTGAGTACAGTATGAATAGGATACTCTCGTTGGGTTGCTACAATCATGGGCATAGTGTCCTGGTCCTCTGCACTTGTAGCAAATTAACTGTCTGTGGCCCCTTCCTAGCCCCATTCCTCGTCGTCCTCGACCTCACCCCTGAAATCCAGTGCGCGCCACCCGCATGACTGGGTCGAGGCCTCGTGTTTCTATCTGCATTCTATAGGCTGGGGTATGATCCATCATTAACTCATAGCTGTGACAAGTACGCTCATCGTGGCCCATCTATCTGCAAAAATTACAAAACAATTGTTGGGGCGTCTGTGTATACTTCTGCAAAAATGACAGTTATCTGTCGTGTGCTTTCCTCCTATCTGACAGATCACGCACCATAAAGCGGGTGCTTCACTCGGCCCTACCTGCGCCTCTGGTCTCAATCGCATTGGCCCTCCTCCTACCAAGTAGTTCGCGAATACTGGACAGTGGTGTTTGTCATGGCCCTGGCCTTTTGCATTTTATGCACCACACTTCCTCGTGCGCCTCTGGCCGCGGTGCCCTATCTTGCTTCAAGCTCTGCATTTCCAGGCAGAGATTTTGTAGTTGCACATGGATTTGTTGAACTCCCAGCCCCGGATCCTGTATTGGTGTCTCATGCAACCTCATCGCCATGTCCTTCTATCGATGCGACTTGTTTGTGCGATTTCAGTTTCCATTTTTCTGATTTCCGCATCCATTAACATGTTTTTCTGCTTTAGCCGTACCCGCTCTTCTTCGAGTTTGCAAAGCTCAAGGTTCCCTTGCCAAAGGGCTTCTTGAATCTTCCATGTTCATCCTCGCATGGCTGCATAATCCCTTCATTCTGGTCCTCGCGTGCTATTCCAACTATGGGAGTTGTTTTAGGGGGATTCTTCTCTGCTTTTATGGTTTCGTCTCTTCTTGTCAGGGTTGGGATCACTTTCGCACTCTGGTTTTCGCTTATGACCTTGTAGGCCCATTCAACCACTAGTATGCATAGGTCCCAGTTAGTTCATCTCACATGGTAAACTCTGTTCATGATTCTGCATAGCTTTTTGAATGCTCTGACATGGGATATTTGTGGTGCGTGTCGCTTTTCCTGTTGCCGCGTTTGGTTTTGATTTTTGATCCTTAGTCTGGGATATGCTTGAACAAAACATGTCTGCACCCATCGACATAGGTGGGCATGCAAGCTACTTCGTCCTGGCTGCCCAACTCTCTTTCGATGCTGGGGGCTTCCAAATCGTAAGCACATCTGTCTCCTCCATTCATGCCAGTTTCCCATGGTCTTCTGATGTGTACTCCACCATTGTGCAGGTGTTGCACGCAGCGCCCATTCCATCGCACCGTACCGTTGTTGTTCCAGTATCACACTTTCAAATTTGTCCAAGAATTCATCCACCATTGTCACCCCATCACATGTTGGTAGTTCCCTTACCTCTGCTGCTATGCAACACAATGATCTAATTATCATATTGCAATTCAGTGTTGTCACTTCATGCAACCGGTTCTGCCAGCATTCTACTTCTTTGTCTAAATCCAAAGCACAGGAACTATCGCGCTCCCATGATATTCTCCCATCTGCAGTCAGGTTCACTCGATCTTGGTCTTGTGCTGATATCTGGTAAATACAATCCAGCTCATCATTGCTTTCATCATCACTCATTGGTTTAGTGTAGCGTGCTCCTTCGGTTGGGTCTAGCGGAACTACTACGCATAGGGAATTTTTCTCGAAAATCATCTTCCGCTTCCTCAGGTTAATGACTCCATTCATATTAGTGGCCCAAACTATTCCTAGCAATGTGGAATAAGGATTGTTGTCATCAACAATATCTATTACTTCAAATTCCATCTGCGTGCTCATGCCTTCGATATCAACTATTACCCCTTGCAACCTCCCCATGGGCAAAATATTTTGTTGGTTCACCATTCGTAATTGAATAGGGGACCACTACAATGCGGGCCTACCCATGCATTCCATGTCTACTTCCATAATACATTCGTGTCCAAACCCAAGTCTAGGATTACTTGATCCATTTCATATTCACTAATCTGTGCTGTCAATCTCATTTCCCTCCCAATGCACAATGTATGCTTCCCCAATTTCCGGACTACGCGCGGTTCTCCTGACCTCACGCACTTGCTGATAAACTCCTGTAGTCCTTTAACTGCATTATTGTTGTGCAACAGTTTCATGCATATCTCTAAAAAGGTAGTAAGCATAGAAGGATCCATTCATGGCTCTGGTTGATCCTTACTACCTGAAGTACAGGCTTCCATGAAGCTATTTTTAGCTTCCATAAATGTCTCCTTTGTGCATTCTAGGTCAACCTTAGGTTCCTTTGTAGGAGCCTTGCAAACCCATGTATCTTCCTCAGGCTACTTCCCCTTATCCTCACCTGTGGTCACACCACTTCTGAGCACCATATTCACATTTGGGTCTTCTTCGCATGGTTTAGATCTTATCATTTGGATATTTGGAGTCGGAGTCCGCTGGAGTACCCCTTTCTCATGCATCTGTGCGATAAACGTAGGGAAATCTACCATTTCATGATCAAATTGAGTACAATATGAATAGGATACTCTCGTTGGGTTGGTACAATCACGGGCATAGTGTCCTGGTCCTTCGCACTTGTAGCAAATTAACTGTCTATGGCCCCTTCCTAGGCCCATTCCTCCTCGTCCTCGACCTCACCCCTGAAATCTAGTGCGCGCCACCCACATGACTGGGTCGAGGCCTCGTGTTTCTATCTGCATTCTATAGGCTGGGGTCCGATCCATCATTAACTCATAGCTATGACAAGTACGCTCATCGTGGCCCATCGATCTGCAAAAATTACAAAACAATTGTTGGGGCGTCTGTGTATACTTCTGCAAAAAATGACAGTTATCTGTCGTGTGCTTTCCTCCTATCTGACAGATCGCGCACCATAACACGGGTGCTTCACTTGGCCCTACCTGTGCCTTTGGTCTCAATGGCATTGGCCCTCCTCCTGCCAAGTAGTTCGCGAATACTGGACAGTGGTGTTTGTCATGGCCCTGGCCTTTGCATTTTATGCACCACACTTCCTCGTGTGCCTCTGGCCGCGGTGCCCTATCTTGCTTCAAGCTCTGCATTTCCAGGAAGAGATTTTGTAGTTTCACATGGATTTGTTGAACTCCCAGCCCCGGATCCTGTATTGGTGTCTCATGCAACCTCATCGCCATTTCAAATGCTTCAGCTTGGGTTGAAAGCTTCTGTTGTTATAGCGCTGTCCATGGTGTTTTGCATCCATTAGCGTCATATTAGCCTTGCGGATCATACTCTTCAACTGCTAATCTAGATCCCAGGGGGTCTTGCCTGGAAGCATCATGATCTCTTTAAATCTGATGATTGAATGTGTCTCTTCTTACTACTACAACCCAAGACTCGGACTTATAGACTCAGAGCTTAATTCATCATCCAAAAGAACATCATAAGACTTCAGACTAACTTTACACTTAGAGCCTTGCTCTATTTATACAATCCCATGGTCCACAGACCATGGGTAAGCTGACATACCATACATTAAATTACATTATTTTAGGGCGGACAATCCTAGACCCTTGCACTCTGCACCCACATTTCTCGGGGTCTTTCTATTACATTTGACCAAAATTTAGGCTTCAAACCCTAAAAACCCACTATGGGGGGATCCGCTGCCCAACAGGCCCCCAACACAATCATCATGACTCGTCCTCGAGTCACTCTGCTGGTGTGGTGATCTTTGTGCGAAGTCCATCCAACTGTCCCCATGCTACGCGAAGGTCCGCAATGCACCATGTTGTCATCATCTGGATCTACTCCATTTCTGCTTCTGAATCATCTGCGTTTGACTTGATTCTCTACTTTGATCCCGACTTCAAGTACCTTTGTTTATAGTCTCACACCTCTGTCTGGCTTGATGGCTCGGGAAGACTGTACTTTAGTCAGTTAGTCAGACAGTCAGCCCACCTGTGTAGGGCTTCAGGCGACTACCATTTACTCTTCTTGGGAAGGGTTCTCCATTAAGTTTGACTAGCTAGACCGCGCCTCCATCTGTAACTTCTTTTACCACACATGGTCCTAACCAATGCATTCTGAGTTTCCCCATAAATTTTTTGAACTTGCCTTCATACAGCAACACTAAATCGTTTACCTTGAATGTTCGCATCTTGATATGGCAATCGTGCCACACTTTCTTGCGTTGTTTTTGTACCAACTAATGGAATCTCGCCAAAAACAATTCTTCATCTAGTTATTCTAATTGCATGAGTCTCTCTTCCAAGGCTCCATGGTCCAACATGCCTATAATTGCTGCTATTCGCAAACTGGGTGCGATGTATTCCATTGGCATGACTACTTCCGTGCCATAGACTAACCTGAAAGGTGTTTGACCTGTCAATTTCTTGCACGTGGTTTTGTATTCCCATAATATAGTAGGTATGCGTAGGTCCCATTCATTTCGTTGCGCGTTACATACTTTGGTCAACGCAGTCTCCAGAATTTTTTTGAATGCTTCTACTATCCCATTAGCTTGTGGATGGTACGGTGTCCTTTGCTAATGATACACCTAGAATTCCTCGATGAATGCACTGATGGTTTCATTTAGGAAGTGCATCCCGCGGTCACTCATTAAAATTTTCAGGAAACCAAACCGTGTCAACATATTGTCGAACAAAATTTTCACAATTGTAGCAGTTGTGCAGTCCTTAACCTGTTGTGCTTCTGCCCATCGAGTAAGGTATTCTGTCACGGTGATGATGTAGCATGCACCCATCTTCCCCTGAGGTTTGATTGGTCCCACAAAGTTAATTGCCCATTTTTCGAATGGCTGCAACATCATTTGCGGATTGAGCAGCATCTCATCCCTTCGCGATGGTTTCCTAGTCCTTTGGCATACATCACAGGCCCAACAATGTTCTTTTGAATCTTGATGTAGGGTTGGTCACCATAGCTCAATGTGAAGAATCTTCTATGTCGTCGTGCGTCCTGCATAGTGTCCTCCTACATCTCCCCCATGTGCTTCCGCGAGGATCTATCCTCATTAAAATTTTGGTACATATATTCCCAATATCTCATCGCTGCCCATTTTGTAGAGGTGCCCCGCAATGATAGAAACGTTCGCCGCGCGCACTACTAATTCCTTCTTCTACTGAACTGAATATTCCTTTGGCGTAGTCCTTGTGGTTAAAAAATGGATTATATCTTTGAAGTGGCCATCCGCAACACGCACTACAGAGAGTTGTGCATCAGGTAGTCCTTCTTCCAAATTTGTTGGCTCCTCGCCTGTCGCAATTCATGATAAGTGATCTAGTCCTACATTTAGGCATCCTAGCTTTACAATGACCTCAAAGTCATACCCTTGAAACATTAACATCTATCTGCATATGTGCCCCCCCAACACAGGCTTGTTCACCAGGAATTTTAATGTGTAATGATTGGTATACATTTTGAAGTGCCTACCAAGTAAATAGTGTTGGTATTTCTGGAGCGCGTATACCATTGCCAACCCTTCATGCTCAGTAGTAGAGTAGTTCTTTTTAGCCTTGGACATCCACCGACTCGCTAACGCAATTGGGTTATCCACGCCTTTCGTGCCTTCCTGCGTAAGTACAACTCCTAGCATGATACATGATGCATCAACATGTACATGAAATTCTATGTCCCATTTTTGGAAGACCAGGATGGGAGCGGATGTCATTTTCTCTTTGAGAACATCCAAACTTTGCCTACAATCATCATTCCAACAATATGTAGCATCCTTTTTCAATAGCTTTTCCATTGGCACTATTATTTGTACATAGCTCTTGATAAACTTTCTATAGTAACCACTGTGCCCCAATGTAGCGCGGAGTTGTTTGATACTTCGCGGTGCTTCCAGATTGAGAATAAAATCCATCTTCACAGGATCCATGATCAGACCTTGTTTGCAGACCACATGGCGAGCAGGTTTCCAAAGGGGATGAGGAAGGTGCAATTTTTTCAAATTCAGTGCAGTCTCGTGTCGTTAGAAAGTATCCAGCATCAAACGTAAGCTTGTTATATGGTGTTTAACTAATCCGAATACAGTCCAATCATCCAGATAGACCTCCAAGAACTTGTGGATGTATTCCTTGAACACGACCACCACTACGTGTGAAAATATTTTTGGTGCATTCTTCAGTCCAAAGGGCATGACGATGTATTGAAAATAGCCCCATTCGGTTGTGAATGTTGTCTTGCTCCTATCTTCCGGCGTGATCTCTATCTGATGGTACCCTGAGAAGCCATCCGTGAATGAGTAAGCTTCCTGACACTAACATTATCCAATACTTCATCTGTAAATGGTGTCAGGAATGGATCATGAACATAGACATCGTTAAGCTTCCTGAGGTCCACACATATTCTAATTTCTCCCTTCTATTTTTTCTCCTGTAATACCATAGGACTCACCTAGTTGGATTCTTCAACTGGTTCAATAATTCCAGCTATAAGTATTTTGTCTAGTTCTTCATGGACCTTTTCCTTATACTTCAGAGCCAAATGGTAAGGTCACTAGTTAATGGGCTTCACGTCCAACTTCAGAGTGATCTTCATCATCCCTAAGTCGCCCATGATCTCCTTTAAGTCCGTGATTATGGTTGGGAAAAAATATTGATATTTTTGGAGTAACTCAGCGACCTTATCTACCATAGCATCGTCCCAATAGTCCCCAAGCGTCACATACTTCGGCTCCACGTCTATGCCAATGTTTACTTGCTTTGTTTTTAGTGGCGTAGTGATGTCAGGATCCTCGATTGATAGTCCTCGAACCTCGTGACACAATTCAGTTTCTGGAATATTTATATTTTGGGGGTCATCATCATCCTCCTCTACTTGCACATTATAACATTCTAGGGCATTGTTTAACTAGGTTTCCCATGCTGGATGAAATACTTTCCGTGGTTCCTATGGTATTTTGAAGATGGCGGCTTTTACAGCTTCCAGCGCGTCGTCAACAGTATTTGACCATCAGTCTTCAAATGTGAATTTTAACAAAAATCCCTCGCGTAAGACATCCCATTCTCTCGTACCATGTCAGAGTTCCATCTCAGTATACCAATTCATGGGTATGACATCCAGGGTATGGTAGAACAAGTGTACCCATTTAGGTTGAGGTTCTTCTCCATAGGCCTTGGTCCATTTCACAAGGTGCGTGCACGGGTCATCTCGCCCATCGTATTTATCTTCTATCCGTAGTTGTGGTTTCCCAAATCATAGGCACATCATAATTCTACATCTGTGCCAGTTTTCAAATTTTCCTTGATGTGTTCCCCACCAATGCGCAGGTGTCGCATGTAACGCCCACTTCAATGCATCAAACCGATGTTGTTCCAGTACTGCACTTTCAAACCTACTCAAGAATTCATCCACCACTATCAATCCATCATATGTTGGCAGATCTCAGGCCTGGGTTGTTACGCACCACAATGATCTAATCATCATGTTGCAATTCAGCATTGTCACTTCGTTCAACCGATTGTGCCAGCATTCGTCTTCTTCATCTGAATCTGCGGTGCGGGAACTTGCGCACTCCCACGAGATCCTTCCATTTGCAGTCGGATTCACCCAATCCTGATCTTGTGCAGTTAGCTTGTAGATACAATCCAGCTCATCATCGCGTCGAGGTTTAGTGTAGTGCGCTCCCTCGACTGGGTCTAGCAAAACTACTACGCATAGGGAATTTTTCTCGAATATCATCTTCTACTTCTTCAGGTTAATGAATCCATTCATATCAGTGGCCTAGTCTATTCCTAGAAACTCAAGATAAGGATTGTTGTCATCAACAATCTCTATTACTTCAAAGTCCATTTGCGTGCTTGCACCTTCAATATCAATTGTTACCCCTTGCAACCTCCCCATGGGTAAAATCTTCTATTGGTTCCCCATTCGTAATTGAATAGGTGACCACTATAACGTGGGCCTGAAAATGCGTTCCCATGTCTGTTTTGGTAACACATTCACGTCCGAACCCAGGTCTAGGATTACCTAATCCATTTCATACTCACCGATTTTTGCCATGAATCTCATCTCCCTCCTAGTGACTAATGCATTCTTTCCTAGTTTCCAGACTACGTGTGGTTCCCCGGACCCCGTGCACTTGGTGATCAACTCCTATAGTCCCTTAACTGCCTTATTGTCATGCAGTAGTTTCATGCATGTCTCTAAAAAGGTAGTAAGCATAGAAGGATCCATTCCTGGCTCTAGTTGATCCTTACTACATGAAGTAGAGGCTTCCACGAAGCTCTTCTTAGCTTCCATGAATGTCTCCTTGGCACGTTCTAAGTCAAACTCAGGTTCCTTTATAGGAGCCTTATGAACCCATGTATCCTCCTCGGGCTGCTTCCCCTTATCATCCCCTGTGGTCACACCGCTTCTGAACACCATATTCACATTCGTGTCTTCTTCACACGATTCATATCTCATCATTTGGATATTTTGAGTTAGAGTAGGCTGGAGTACACCTTTTTCGTGCATCTGTGCGATTAGCGTAGGACAATCTACTGCTTCATGATCAAACTAAGCACAATATGAATAGGATTCTCTCATTGGGTTGGTACAATCACAGGCGTAGTGCCCTGGTCCTCCACAATTGTAATAGATTAACTGTCCGCAGCCCCTTTCTGGCCCCATTCCTCCTCGTCCTCTACCTCGCCCCTAAAATCTAGTGTACGCCATCCCCGTGGCTGGGTTGAGGCCTCACATTTCTATTTGCATTCTATAGGCTGGGGTTTGATCCATCATTAACTCATAGCTGGGACAAGTATGCTCATTGTGGCCCACTAACCTGTAGAAATTACAAAACAACTGTCGGGGAGTCTATGTATACATCTGTAACAAATGACAGTTATCCGTTGTGTGTTTGCCTCTTATCTGATATATCATGCACCATAACATGGTTGTCACACTCGGCCCTGCCTATGCCTCTCGCCTCAACGACATTGGTCCCCCTCCTGCCAAGTAATTCGCAAATACTGGGAAATGATCCTTGTCATGGCCCTCGCCTTTGCATTTTATGCACCACACTTCCTCGCACACGTCTAGCCCCAGTGCCCTATCCTACTTCAAGCTCTACATTTCCAGGCAGAGATTATGTTGTTGTGCGTGGATTCGCTGAACTCCCAATCGTAGATCCTGTATTGGTGTCTCATGCAACATCATCGCCATTTCAAATGCTTCGGATTGGGTTGAAAGCTTCTGTTGTGACAACACCATCCTCAAGTGTGGTATCAAAGACACCACAAACCATGCACAGTGTTGTGCATCTGTTAGCATCATATTAGCGGAACGGATTGTACTCTTTAGCCACTGATCCATATCCCAGGGGTTTTCACCTGGAAGCATCGTGATCTCTTTGAACCCAATGATTAACTATGTCTTTGATTTCGGCCGGCTGAATTCTCTATTCAACACATTCTAGATCTCTACTATTCCCGCATTTGGGTGATCATTAGAGTGCTTGATATACCATGTCAATGCGCGATCCTGCAACATGCTCACCAATGTAGCCTTCTTAATGTTGTCATTCCTGACCCCTTATGCTTCCCACACTGCTCTTACCACGAACCAGAACCGGTTTGGATCCTCATTCCCTACTCCTGTGAATATGGGTAGCTTGATCACGCTCGCTGTGCTAAACTGTGGGATTGGTGGAGGTACAGTGGGTGAAGATGGAGGTGAAGGAGGTGAAGCGAGAACTGGCATAAGTGGAGGTGGTAACTGCAGAATGTGTTGCCTTATCAAACTGATCACACTTCACGAAGAGACCCAAGTGAGCTCTTCCTTGCTCTCTCGTGAAGGTGAAATCAAGGGACTATTTCCTAATTCCCCACTACCTCTGTAGATCTTTCCACTCCGCGTCGTTTCAAACATTAATGTATTCACATCACATGTTTTTCACATAACAACATCTTAATCCAGGTATCCAGGGATTTAATGTACTTACCTCATGGTCCCTTGAGGAAACAACTTTCTAATTCACTGTAGCTCACGGTCATGTCTATCACAAATTCAGTGATAAACCCCCTATTATCCAGTCGAGCTAATGGTCCACAACTCGCATCGTCTTATCTTTTGATGCTTCTAGTTTGCACACTAATTTCGGAGTCCACACTATCGGTTGGTCGAGCTTATACCTTCCCTGGTTGTCTACTAACATCGTGATCCACTCATATAGTTCAGAAGGGAAGAACGTGAAGAATATCTCATGGGTTTCCATATATACGTAGCGATCCAACCACCTTTTCTCGGATATCTATGGAGTTCTATTTTCCTGTGTCACGAACTCGTAAAGCTTCTTGTCCAACCACTTGTCAATTTCCTTCTTTTTTGGGTTCCAATGGCACGACATCAGACATCCCTTAGGCAGATCCCAGCCCCGGCAATAGAACCATTTGTTCCAGCAAGTTCCAACACAGATCCCCCCATAGTGGGTTTTTGGGGCGTGAAGCTGGAATTTTGGTCAAGTGCAATGTAAAGACGTCGCGAAAGGTGGGCGCGCAGCGTGAAAGTCTAGGGTTGTCCACCCTAAAATAATATAATTTAATGTAAAGTGTTTCGGCTTACCCATGGTCTGCAGACGATGGGATTGTATAAATAGAGTGAGGCTCTAACTGTAAAGGAAGTGAGAAGTCTTATTTTTGGAGAAGTAATATGTTCTTTTGGATGGTGAATTAAGCTCTGAGTTTGTAAGTTTGAGTCTTGGGTTGCAGTAGTAGGAAGAGGCTCTGCAGCTGTGTGTACAGATGCCTGGTAGAGTCCGCAGCTGTGTGCATGGACCCCTACAGCTAAGTGCACAAGGTGGAGTTAGGATTGTACTTGGACATAGAATTAATAAAAGACAAGTTGATTCTAAAATATTGTGCATCTGCTCGTAGATCTATGTGTTTATGCTTCTGTTATGTTTATGCATCTCTTTATAGTTTTATGACTGCGCACTTGTTATGAATGTTGAATGGTTAATGAGAATATTGGGTACACATAATTAAGTCAAGATATATAATAATAGCATAGTAAGGATAAAGGATCTAGATAGCACATCTTTGCGCTCTTTACAGAGCTACGCGAAAGTAATTGCACAAGTTGTAAAGGACAAACAACTATGTGGAGCGGCGCAAGCACGTGGGTTTGGTTCACAAACTTCCTAGACTTCATCAAGACATCCCTATGGTGGGGAAACCTAGTTCCAGCACCCTCCCATACTACCTCAGGTGAGACCTCAATCTGTGCATCGTGGACTGTTGCTGAAAGGGCTGGTAGTTTCGGGATTTGTTTGGCTAAATCACTTTTGAACATGGGTCATTCCCCAACAAGCCAAAAAATGGTTTCATTTCCTAAGGGATGTTTGATGTCATGCCATTGGAACCCACAAAGAAGGAAATTGAACAGTGGTTGGACAAGAAGCTTCACGAGTTCGTGACACAGGAAAACAGAACTCCGCAGATATCTGAGAAAAGGTGGTTAGATCACTATATATATTCGGAAATCCATGAGATCTTCTTTGCGTCCTTTCCTTCTGAACTGTATGAGTGGATCGTGAGGTTAGCCGATAGCCAGGGAAGGTATAAGCTTGACCAACCGATAGTGTGGACTCCGGAATTAGTGTGCAGACTAGAGGCATCAGAAGATAATATCACGCGAGCTGTGGACCATTGGCTTGACCAGATAATCAGGGGATTTATCATTGAGTTTACAATAGACACGACCATGAGCTAGAACAAAGTAGAGTGACGTTTTTTCAAGGGACCGCGAGGTAAGTACATTAAATCCCTGAATACTTTGATTAAGATGCTATTATATGAAAAACAGGTGATGTGAATACATTAATGTTTGGAACTATGTGGAGCGGAAGGATCTACAAAGGCAGTGGGGAATTAGGAAACAGTCCCTTGATTTGACCTTCGTGAGAGAGCGAGGAAGAGCTCACTTGGGTCTCTCCAAGAAGTGCGGTCAGTTTGATAAGATAGTGCATTCTGCAGTTACCACCTCCACTTATGCCACTGCCCACTTCACCTCCTTCACCTCCATCTTCACCCACCCCACCTCCACCAAACCCGCAGTTCATCATGGTGAGTGTGATCAAGCTACCCGTATTTAGAGGATTAGGGAATGAGGATCCAGATCAGTTCTAGTTCATGGTAAGAGCAGTATGGGAAGCACAAGGGGTTGCAGACAACAACATTAAGAAGGCTATATTGGTTAGCGCACTGCACGATCACGCATTGACATGGTATATCAAGCACTCTAATGATCACCCAAATGTAGGAATAGTGGAGATCCAAAATGCACTAAACAGAGAATTTAGCTGACCAAAATCAGAGACACAGTCAATCATCGGATTTAAAGAGATCGTGATGCTTCTAGGTGAGACCCCCTGGGATCTGGATCAGCAGTTGAAGAGTATGATCTGCAAGGCTAATATGATGCTAACAGATGCACAACACTGCACATGGTTTGTGGTGTCTTTGACACCACACCCAAGGACGGCACTGTCACAGCAAAAGCTTTCAACCTAGGCTGAAGCGTTGGAAATGGCGATGAGGTTGCATGAGACAGCAATATAGGATCTAGGGTTGGGAGATCAACAAATCCATGCGCAACTAGAGAATCTCTACCTGGAAATGCAGAGCTTAAAGCAGGATAGGGCAGCACGGCCAAAGGCACGTGAGGAAGTGTGGTGCATAAAATGCAAAGGCCAAGGCCATGATAAAGACCATTGTCCAATATTCGCGATCTACTTGGCAGGAGGGGGGCCAATGCCATTGAGACCAGAGGCACAAGTAGGGTCAAGTGAAGCACCCACGTTATGGTGCATGATCTGTCAGATAGGAGGAAAGCACACGATGGATAACTATCATTTGTTGCAGAATTATACACAGAGACCCCAACAACTATTTTGTAATTTTTGTAGATCAGTGGGCCACAACGAGCGTACTTGTCGCAACTACGAGTTAATGATGGATCAGACCCTAGCCTATAGAATGAAGATAGAAACATGAGGCGTCAACCCAGCTGTGGGGATGGCTCGTGCTAGATTTCAGGGGCGAGGTCGAGGATGAGGAGGAATGGGGCCAGGAAAGGGTCGTGGGCAGTTAATTTGCTACAATTGTGGAGGACCGGGGCACTACGCCCGTGATTGTACCAACCCAATGAGAGTATCATGTTCATAGTATGCTTAGTTTGATCATGAAATTGGATATTACCCTACGTTGATCGCACATATGCGTGAGAAAGGGGTACTTCGGCTGACTCCAACTCAAAATATCCAAATGATGAGATCTAAACAGTGCGAAGAAGACCCAAATGTGAATATGGTTCTCAGAAGCGGTGTAACTGCAGGGGAGGATAAGGGGAAGCAGCTTGAGGAAGATACATGGGTTCGCAAGGCTCCTACAAAGGAACTTGTGGTTGACCTAGAACGCGCAAAGGAGATGTTTATGGAAGTTAAAAAGAGCTTCGCGAAAGCCTTTACTTCAAGTAGTAAGGATCAACAAGAGCCAGGAATGGATCCTTCTATGCTTACTACCTTTTTAGAGACATGCATGGAACTGCTGCATGACAATAAGGCAGTTAAGGGACTACAGGAGTTGATCACCAGGTATGCGGAGTTAGGGGAACCACGCATAGTCCGAAAATTGGGGAAGCATACATTGTGCACCGCTAGGGAAATGAGATTGTCGGTGCAGATTGGCGAATATGAAATGGATCAGACAATCCTAGACTTGGGTTCGGACGAAAATGTATTACGGAAATAGACATGGGAATGCATGGGCAAGCCCATGTTACAGTGGTCCCCTATTAAATTATGAATGGTGAACCAACAGAATATTTTTCCCATGGGGAGGTTGTGAGGGATAACAGTTGATATCGAAGGCGTGAGCACGCAAACGGACTTTGAAGTAATATAGATTGTTG
This sequence comes from Pinus taeda, assembly GCA_000404065.3. NCBI lineage: Eukaryota > Viridiplantae > Streptophyta > Pinopsida > Pinales > Pinaceae > Pinus > Pinus taeda. Next base: position 135,545 of record APFE031599120.1, on the reverse strand, counting down.
ATGACAAAAATCATTATCCCGCATTGCTAGGAATATATTGGGTCACTGATATGAATGGAGTCATTAACCTGAAGAATTGGAAGATGATATTCGAGAAAAAGTCCCTACGCGTAGTAGTTTTGCTAGAACCAGCCGAAGGAACATGCTACACTAAACCAGTGCGGGCCGATGAAATCAATGATGAGCTGGATTATATTTACCAGATAACAACACGAGACCAGGATTGGGTGAATCCAACTGTAGATGGGAGAATCTCATGGGAGCACAACAGTTCTTGTACTTTGAATTCAGACAAAGAAGTAGAACGCTGGTAGAACTGGTTGCACGAAGTGACAACACTGAATTGCAATATGATGATTAGATCATTGCGTTGCGTGACGACAGAGGTAAGGGAACTGCCAACATATGATGGGGTGAAAATGGTGGATGAATTCCTGGACAAATTGAAAGCGTGGTACTAGAACAACAATGATACAGTGCAATGGAATGGGCGCTGCGTACAACACCCGCACAATGGTGGAGTACACATCAGAAGACCATGGGAAACTGGCATGAATGCAGGAGACAAATGCGCTTATGATTTGGAAGCCCCCAGCATCGAACAAGAGTTGGGTAGCCAGGATGAAGTAGCTTGTGTTCCCACCTATGTCGATGGGCGCAAATGTGTGTTGTGCAAACATATCCCAGACTAAGGATTGAAAATCAAAACCAGACGCAGCAACAGAAAAAGTGACGCACACCACAAATGTCCCACCTTGGAGCATTCAAAAAGCTATGCGGAATCATGAAAAGAGTTTACCAGGCGAGATGAACTAACTGGGACCTGTGCATACCAGTGGTTCGATGGGCCTATAGGGCCATATGCAAAAATCGGAGTGCAAAAGTGATCCCCACCCTGAAAAGAGGAGACAAAACCATAAGAGTAGAGAAGAATCCCCCTAAAACAACTCCAACAGTTGGGACAATACGCGAGGACCAGAACGAAGGGATTATGCAGTCGTGTGAGGATTAACATAGGCAGATTCAAGAAGCCCTTTGGCGAGGAAACCTTGAGCTTCGTGAACTCGAAGAAGAGCGGGTATGACTGAAGCAAAAAAGCATGTTAATGGACGTGGAAATCAGAAAACTAGAAACCAAAATCTCACAAAAATGTCATGTCGACAGAAGAACAGGACAAGATATGGGTATCCATACCCTCACATTAGAAGATTGTCACCAAGAATTTCTAGCTCTGCTACCATGGCTACAACCGCACCTTATCAAAAAAAGTAACCAGGGGAGTGCACCGTCTAAGGAAGAACACGAGGTGCTAATTAGCGCGAGGGTATCTAAGGAAGGTCCGCGTACCAGGATGGAAGGTGACTTGAAGCTCTACACTGGTGGTGCGACCACCTGACTATCCCTAGGAGGCACAGTCTCAGCACTCCAAGCAGTTGAAAGGGAGCACAAGACTATAAAAGAGTCTGTATGGGTGCTGCGCGGCAAGGAGGTTGCGCGCAGGATCAATATGACGCACAGGTCGCGTCCATGGACAAGGGGCTACGCTACCACATGGGTAGGTTGGGAAGTGACCATTGAAGTCACTATTCATGATAAGATGGCCAATTTAAGGCAACGAGGAGCGGGCGGCGGGCATTTAAGACACGAAGTCAAAACTAGATTTGAGGCTAACTGTTGCCAATATCGCATTAATGAGCCAAATAAGGGGGGAACGATTGAATTTCAATTCAAAAAGGCCTATAAATCATAGGTGGCTCGCCACTAAACAACCCTTGGCATTTTGAGAATCCAGTTGTTGCGCTATCAATTGGGGATGAACCTAACGGATTTGAAGGTTGTGAGGGCAAGTCCATGGTTTAAATCATTACCAAAAGAGACACAGGATTCCCTAATCAGAATGATGTCAACAACCAAGGGAGCCATGTAGAGCTCTACGTCGTCGGTAGGGGATGCACCAGAAATCCCTAAATCAGCTTGGACGCTAAGGCCCAAAAAGGATTCGTAGGAAGTAGGACGAATCCTTATGTCTCTGCGAAATCTACGGTTTGGTAAACTAACTATGGAAGATAAGGGCAAGATAGTTAATATTGAGACAGATGATGAGGAGGAGGATCCTTAGGCCTTTGTAGAAGAAATTTAACCAGATGAAGAAGTGGAGGAAGACATTTAACTAGTGTGCGTTGCAGCAAAATTGCCCAAATATGTTCCCCCATGGAAAGGGAAAGAAAAAGTGCCCAAGGACGTGGATACTCTTAAGAAATCACTCGAAACCCATCTACTCCCAGATGGAATTTTATTTTAGGGTTTAATCTTGGGTTGTGTACCCACGATGAAATTTGAAGACTGGGACCTCCCAGACAGTGAAAGGTTCCCACATTTAGAGGCTAGCCAACTTAAGAAACAAAGCATGGAGGGGGTAGTTACAGCGCTGCAGCCATGGAAATGGCTACGCAGGGTGGAAGTGGCCAGGCTACTCCACCTACTATGGATTCCGCATTTTCACCAGGCACTAATCACAATATTCGTCATCAGGCAACTTCTTTGCCTAGTGCATGAGGGGTACTTGTGGCTAGAGGAGCTGATTCCCATTATGGTGGAGTTGATTCATAGGATTTCAAACCGACCCCGCGGAAATAGTTGGCCAAAGCGGAGACTTGGCACTTGCAGAAGACATGAAGAAGAAACACAAGTTGGAGAAGAAGTAGAGGGGCTATGTGATTACTAACATTCAAGACAAAGGGGTATGTGTAGCCACTCAGCTGTTGGCAGGAAAAGTGATGAGAAAATGTCATGACAACGAGGTACCAGCAATGGTCATTACATTGGACGAACAATGAGTGGAGGGGGTACAGTTCAACTTGGTGCAGTTCCTCTATGAGGAGTACTTGACGAACTGCAAGCAGGCTCAGGAGCAGGGTAAGGCCTTCCACTATGTGTGGTTGTTCTTATCCATCTTATTAGTTGTAGGGGAATTGCCAGAGGACAGTCAGTTTCCTCCCCTTGACCAGGACTTGCCAGAGGCAGCGAAATACACGTCGCTCTGGGCGACAAGGCATGCTACGCGCATCCGCGAGATCGAGATCTTTTTGATACTCATGGAGGCAAACATACGGATGTGGATCCACAAACAGCCGCACCTATCCCCCATGGTATATGACAATCTGTGGAGCTTTGCAAACTTTAAGGCAGATATGCACAATGTGCTTATCAAGGCACAGAAGGATCCGAAGTAGAATTGGACCAAACTCCCATTCATCACAATTGATGAAGTTTTTTTCATGGTTCTCGACTCTTGGCCACCAAAATGGCACACCCTGGACCTGACAGCACACGATGAAGTAGCAATACAATGAGAGAAGGATGCCACCAAGCTGCTGGCACAATAGAAGCAGAATGAGCAGTTAGTCGAGGAGGTGAGGGCTTCCCACGAGGTAGCAAAGGCCGTTGCAGACCAGACCAAGGCCGTTGGAACAACAACAATAGATGGGGCCACCATGACACAAGAGTAAAGAGGACCAGACCTGACCACAGGACATGGGATAGATGATATGGCAGAAGGCGCGGACCTAAGCACCACCTCTACACAATTGAAACAGCCGTGCGGGATAGAGCGAACAGGGCCACGGAAGAAAACCAAGGCTTCCAAATTGGATGGGGAGCCTATTCCACTGATATAAGGGTGATCTATGCGACATCAACGACACAGTTCATGAGGTCACCAGGGAGGCACTCCAAGAAGCAATGACGGAGCAGCAGAATGTTTTGGGGGCACTCAGGGCACAACTACAGGGACTTCAGGGGTGACTCCCACAAGAAGGAACGATAGTCGTCTATGGTGCCATGGGAGCCTTGACAACAGAGTAGTTGTTGTGCGCCAAAATGGCCAACACCGTCGCACTGAGAATGGACAACATGGAGGATAGGGCCATGGTAGGACAGATCAAGGGACTCGGCCTAAACTTGGCTTCCCTTTCGCGGGATATCTTATACCAGCTACAGGACGGAGCGACGATAGAACTCCGCGCTAGGGAGGGACGCGCAGTGCAAATGCTAAGTGAACAACAAATCAACATCGAACAACTTAGCCTACAACGTGATGAAGCAGTGGCTCAGAACCATGGGATTGTATAAATAGAGTGAGGCTCTAAGTGTAAAGGAAGTGAGAAATCTTAGTTTCGGAGAAGTAATATGTTCTTTTGGATGGTGAATTAAGCTCTAAGTCTGTAAGTTCGAGCCTTGGGTTGTAGTAGTAGGAAGAGGCTCTGCAGCTGTGTGCACAGAGGCCTGGTAGAGTTCGCAGCTGTGTGTGTGGACCCTTGCAGCTAAGTGCACAGGGTGGAGTTGGGATTGTACTTGGACAGAGAATTAATAAAAGATAAGTTTATTTTGAAATATTGTGCATCTGCTCATAGATCTATGTGTTTACTCTTCTATTATGTTTATGCATCTCTTTACAGTTTTATGACTGCACACACTTGTTATGAATGTTGAATTGTTAATGAGAATATTGGGTACACATAATTAAGTCAAGATCTATAATAATAGCACAGTAAGGATAAAGGATCTAGATATGCTATGCTGAAATATAACATCTTGGAGAAACAATTCTATGCACTAGTCAAGGATTTGAAGGCATTTCAAATGTATGTGCTACAATCAGAAATCATAGCATTTGTCCCAACGACAGCAGTCAAGGACATCCTTATTCAAGGAGACAGTGAAGGAAAAATGGGTAGGTGGATAGCAAAGATATAGGAATATGAGTTAGACATAAAGCCTAGTAAGCTCATAAAAGGTCAGGGGTTGGACAAGGTTCTATCAAAATCTAATTTCCAAGCTTTAGGGATAAACGTGATAACAGGGGAAGGCAGAACAAAGGTTCAACAAAATGGGATTAAAACATTAGAGAAAATTATCTATGATAAATATGAGGGATCACCCTGGTATAAGAAGATCATCCATTATCTCTTGTTCCTCAGGTGCCGACTAGGGCTGGATAAATCCAAATATAGAACTCAAAGACTGTAAGCTCAAAAGTATTGTTAGAAAATTATATATTAGGGAGCAATGGAACACATAAAATATTGTAGAAATATAAACACAGAAAATGCATAAAACAAGAGAGACACAAATATACGTGGTTCACCCAGTTTTGGCTACGTCCACCCCGAACAGCCACTCCCTCCTTTCTATTATCCAACAAAATGAAGAGACACAACCTATAGCAGATCCGCTATAATATCCTCTATTTTATCTCATAGTCTCACCTCTCTGCTTTTCGCTTGGAGAATACACATATATTACACAGACTCAATACAATGCCTTCATACAAAGAGAGGGGTTGCCTTCTAGGGAAAAAAAAAACCCTAAACTAAACATAAGTTCTACCATCAGATCATCTGCCTAATGAACGGCCTAGATTGACTAGAAATTAATATACTTTTACAAGGCAATTTTACACCTATTTTTAGCTTCGGGGGCACTGCCTCCAAACCCCCGTCGGGGAACTATTGGCCCCCGGACCCCCGTAGGGGGGACAAGTCCCCCCCGCATGGAGGGATGTACAAACTTCCTGGGGTAGACATCTAGCTGAAACAAAGACCTCTGAACAATCATGCTCCACACACAACAATCTCCCACTTGGAGAATGATTGTAGCAACTCCATCGCTGCTTCATTTGCTGGACAATGACTCCTCTCTTGGACCTGGTTGTTTCTCATCTTCATCGTCATCCTTGAAGACGAATTGAAACTGAGCATGTTCTCAGTTTCTCCCTAGTTACAACTTTTGTTAGCATATCTGTAGGATTCTGGCTAGTGTGTATCTTTTCCAGCTTCAACTGTCCATCTTCCAACACTGATCGTATGAAATGGTACTTGAGCTATATGTGTTTAGTTCTGGAATGAAATGTTGATTTCTTTGCAAGATGAATGGCACTTTGGCTATCATTGTATAACGTGCCCTTATCATGTCCTTCCCCAATTCACCCATAACCCTTTGTAACCAAATCATTTCTTTACTAGCCTCTGTAGCAGCAACATACTCTGCTTCTGTTGTTGAAAGTGCAACAACACTTTGGATTTTTGAAACCCAACTGATAGATGTTCCTCCAACAGTAAATACATATCCTGTAGTGCTCCTCCTATTATCTCTGTCACCTGCCATATCTGCATCAACATATCCCTGTAGGGAAATGTTTGAACCACCAAAGCATAATGCTTGATTTGTGGTAGCTTTCAAATATCTGAGAATCCATTTCACTGCCATCCAATGTTTCTTTCCTGGATTGTTCATGTACCTGCTTACAACTCCCACTGCATGTGCAATATCAGGCCTTGTGCAGACCATTGCATACATTAAGCTTCCAACTACTGATGCATATGGAACTTTAGACATATAATCCATGTCTTCTTGGGTCTTTGGGCACAATTCCTTACTAAGTTTGAAATGGCTAGCAAAAGGTGTACTAATTGGTTTTTCATTGTGCATATTAAATCTTTTCAACACCTTTTGTATGTACTCATTCTGAGACAATGCTAATTTGCGATTTTCCTATCTCTAGTTATTCTCATACCAAGGATTTGTTTTGCAACTCCCAAATCCTTCATTGCAAATGAATTTTCCAATTTTCTTTTGAGCACATTTATTTCTTGCATGTTACATCCTGCAACAAGCATGTCATCCACATACAATAGCAATATAATATAGTTGCCATCATTTTGCTTTTTCAAATAAACACAATGATCAGAGTGACATCCAGTGTAATCTTGCTCAGACATAAACTTGTCAAATTTTAGATACCACTGCCTTGGAGCCTGTTTTAAGTCATACAAGCTCTTCTTCAACCTGCACACTAGTTTCTCCTTCCCTTTCACCTCATATCCTAGTGGCTGCTACATATATATCTCTTCCTCCAAATCCCCATGGAGAAAGGTTGTCTTTACATCTAACTGCTCAAGATGCAAATCTTCAACTGCTACCAGACTTAAAATAGTTCTGATTGAAGTCATTTTAACAACAGGAGAAAATATTTCATCAAAATCAATACCTTTCTTCTGTGCAAACCCCTTCACCACAAGTCTAGCTTTGTACCTCTATTTCTTCCATCTTCTTCCGTCAGCGTGTAAACCCATTTATTCTCTAATGTATTTTTTCCTGCAGGCAACCTGACTAAGTCCCAAGTCTATTTATGCATTAAGGAGTCCATCTCTTCTTCCATGGCTAACTCCCACTTCTTCCTGCTTTCAACCTGCATTGCTTCTTCATAACATTCGGGTTCACCAGAATCAGTCAACAATAAATAATATAATGAAGGAGAGTATCGTTCAGGGGTTATACTTATCCTGGTACATCTTCTAACACCACTTTCAGGTGTTTGGGATGCCTACTATTGTTGTGGTGGTTGTTTGTTTTGTGGTTGTTGATTATTATTATTTTCAAGCACCTTTACTTTTTCAGTGATTTCATCAAGAACTATGTATTCCTTGTTTTCTTTATCCTGTTTCTTTTCCTGCAACTGATTCTTATACAAGACCTTTTCATTGAATATTACATCTCTGCTCCTAATGATTTGGTGATTTTCATAATCATATAAGCGATAACCAAAATCATTAACACCATATCCAATAAAGGTACATTTCTTTGACTTTGCCTCAAGCTTTGTTCTATTTTCTTTATTGATATGGACAAAGGCCTCACAACCAAAAGGCTTTAAAAAAGAGTAGTTTACCTTTTTACCTATCCATGCTTCCTCTAGAACACCACCATCCAAGGAACTTGAAGGCCCTATGTTTATTAGATAAACAGTAGTATCTACAGCATCTACCCAAAACTGTAAAGGCAATCCTATATGCAATTACATGCACCTTGCATGCTTCATGATTGTTCTGTTCATCCTTTCTGACACACCATTTTCTTGTGGTGTTCTTGGAACTATCTTCTATCTATGAATTCCATGCTCTGAACAGTACCTATCAAACTCGTTGCTGCAATATTCACCTCCAATGTCTGATCTGAGACACTTCAATTTCTTTATTGTCTCAATCTCAACCAAAGCTTTCCATTTCTTGAAAGTATCAAATACATCAGATTTATTCTTAATACAATAAATCCAAGTTCTTCTAGTTGCATCATCAATAAAAGTAACATAATAACGAGAGCCACTAAGAGATGATACCTGAGAAGGTCCCCATACATCTGTATGCACAAGCTCTAATTTTTCGCTCTTCTTTTCTTTCCCAACTCTGAGAAATCTGACTCTCTTCTGTTTTCCATAAATGCAATTCTCACAAAAGTCCGAATCAACATTCTTCAAACCCGGCAACAAATTCCTTGAGTGAAGATTCTTCATCCCCTTCTCACTCATGTGTTCGAGCCTATGATGCCATAATGTTGCATCTGCTCCTTTGGAAGTTAAAGCATTAACAGAGTTAGAAATACCATTGCATAAATACAATGTACCAACCTTTTCACCTTTTGCTATTCCCAGGGCTCCTTTGGTGACCTTCCAAGCTTTATCTGTGAAATTTGTCACACAACCTTCACCGCCTAACTGCCCTGTTGAAATCAGATTTTTCTTCAGATCTGGAACATGTCTTACCTCCTTTCATAGCCATTGGTTTCCATTCTGTTGTTTTACAAGAACCTTACCCATTCCAACAATGCTACAGGGTTTATCATCACCCAAACGGACTTGTCCAAAATCTCCTTGAACATAGTCATGAAAATATTTCTTATCAGGTGTGGCATGGAATGAGGCCCCTAAATCTACCACCCAGGAATCAGTAATATTTTCAAAAGAAAGAATCAAAGCATCTTATAACACCTCATCTTTCACATTTGCTTCGTGATTGTTTTCTTGTTGTGCATCTCTTTCTTTTCCCTTCCGAGCTCTATAGTCTTTCTCTAGGTGTCCTTTCTTTCCGCATTTCCAGCACACTACCCCCGATCTGGACTTGGATCTGCCTTTCCTTGATTTACTGCGATATCCTGAGCTCTTTCTTCTTTCCATTTTTCTTCCCCTAGACTCTGCACTCAAAGCATTACCCAATGTTTCATTGGAGCTTTTCCGTCGCATTTCCTCCCTAAGGATAGCACCGACAACATCATCAAACTTTAAAGTACTAGATCCAGAAACAGAGTTACTAATGGCCATTACTAAACCATTCCAACTTTTTGGCAATGAGCACAATAATAACAGAGCTCTAACTTCATCATCAAAGTTTACCCCTACATAACTTAACTGACTTGTAACAGTATTAAAATCATTTAAATGGTCTGCAACAGATCCACCTTCCGACATCTTCATATTAAATAATTGTTTCATAAGAAATACCTTGTTTGAGGCTGAGGATTTTTCATATAGTTTCGCCAACTCCTTAATCAAACCATCTGTCATTGTTTCCTTCGAAATGTTGAAAGCGACCATTGCTGCGAGGCACAACCGTACCGTTCCGAGTGCCTTTCTATCGAGAATGTTCCATTCTTCATCTGTCATACCCGTTGGCATCTTTATTTTTCCGCCCAATGGTAGGTACAGATATTTTTGATACAGATAATCTTCCATATGCATCTTCCACAGTGAGAAGTTTTGGTCGTTAAATTTCTTGACCCTAAACTTACCATCTTCTACCATTGCTCCCACTCGAACCAAGAACCCTTCTTTCCTGCGAGTTTATCAGCCAAATAGACCTCCAACTCTGATACCAGTTGTTAGAAAATTATATATTACAGAGCAACGGAACACATAGAATATTTCATAAATATAAACACAGAAAACGCATAAAACCAGAGAGACACAAATATACGTGGTTCACCTAGTTTGGGCTACGTCTACCCCGAACAGCCAGTCCTTCCTTTCTATTATCCAGCAAAATCAAGAGACACAACTTACAGTAGATCCGCTGTAATATCCTTTGTTTTCTCTCACAGTCTCACTTCTTTGTTTCTCGCTCGGAGAATACACATCTATTACACAGCCTTAATACAATACCCTCATACAAAGAGAGGGGTTTCCTTCTAGGGCAAAAAACCCTAAACTAAACATAAGTTCTACCGTTAGATCATTCGCCTAATGAACGACCCATATTGACTATAAATTACTATACTTTTACAAGTCAATTTTACATCTGTTTTTAGCTTTGGGGGCGCTGCCCCCAAAACCCCCGCCAGGGGACCGCTGGCCCCCGGAATCCCCAGCCGGGGGGGACAAGTCCCCCTTGCACCCCCCCACATGGAGGGGTGTACAAACTTCCTGGGGTATACATCCAGCTGAAACAAAGACCTATAAATAGTCATGCTCCACACCCAACATAATCATTACACACGTGCATAGTGCAGAAGTGCAAAGGAATATTTCATTGTGCAGAATAAATATGTGAATCGAAAAAAGTCTATGAAGGAGATCTGCACATTGTTTGTATTTTCTATGACGGATACTGGCAGCAAAGGCATGTGCATATTCTTGAATTGTTTAAAAATAATAAATGTTATTAAGCACTCAAATGATATGTTGATTACGTGTCGATTCACCCAATAAATTTCGAACAAACTATTTATAATATTGATAGATACGATTTTATTGATATGTTTACAACCAGTAATCATTACAAGATGCATCAGAGTAAATGTTATTGAACACTTGAGCGATGGCGTGATTGCGCGTCGATTTGCTAAATATATATTAATAATACCGCTAAGCGTTAATTAAATTTCAATTCTAAGAGCAGAGTCGTCTACAATGTAGTTGGTATATGTGACTGCAGGTTACCACAACTTCGCAAACATTTATATCTTGCCATAATTTTTCCACAAACAATTATCCTACACACTTGTCCTTTCTCGCATGTGTTGGTACCAAATGCTTTCAACTATTTTCATGTCACCTGTTATCATTACAAATATTATGTGATATAATATGTTATAAACACTAATGTTTACCGGTAACCCTTAGTTCTATCAATATATGGTTTAACGTGTACAATGATATGGATAACATGCTTGTGTTTGGCTCTTGTAATAACGACGTGTGTTAATCGGATAAACACCTACACTAATTATTTAGTTAGGCGAAATAAATGTTAACCCCGCATAAAGAGACATAGCCTTAATAACACATTGTGCAGAATCCAAAGATGTGGATAAAGCTTTCATTATGCACACTAAGGAAATGTTGTGCAGTGCAGAAGTGCGAACGAAGCTATGTGAAGAGTGGAGGAAAGTTATGCGAAGGTGGCTTTCATTATGCAAGATACGAAGGTGCAAAGACAGAAATAATAGTAGATTTTGGAAACGAGGGTATTTGAAATGAAGAGATGTGAACAAAGCTTTCATTATGTGCATTTTCGAAATTCTGCAGAGTGCGGGAGTGTGGAAAATGCTATGCAAAGATGGATTTCATTATGTGAGATATAGAGGTGCAGAGGAAATAAATGTGAAGGTGGCTTTCATTTTGTCGGATATGGAGGTGCAGACATGGAAATAACGGTAGATTTCATAAATGTGAGCATTCTTGAATAACAATAAGATGCAAGACCTACATAAAGAGGCATAGCCTTAATCATGTAGTTACTATGTTGTGTTGCAGCTATTAATCTTGTTATTTAATGAAACTATTAATTATGTACTTCTTAACTTAAGGGAATTTGACCTTTAAGAACACATTTCCATATGTATATTTTAGATAGAGCTTGTAATGAATCACAATTTGTTTATAATCCAAAAATTATCTCTAATGGTGATTCATGCAGTCCATCACAATTTTATTTGGAAGACCATTTCTTACATTTACATATATGCAAATTTTAGAAAACATAGAAATGGACTCATCCTTATCTTTGGGTTCACAATAGCAAACTTACCGATAATGTTACCAATTTCCAAAAGGAACTTATCACTCTAGTATTTAAGAGGGAGAATTCTTGCCCAAATTAGAGCCTCTACTAACAACTACATACACAGGGTAAAATCATGCTACCATGGTCTCATAAAAAGTTCATTGTTGTTGATAAAACAAGGACCCTTACCACTAACATGTTCTCTATTAAGCTTTGTGATAAATTTGATAATTAAAGAACCTTTTGCACCTAAGTGGATTAAAATTACATTACTCAAGAAAGAACTTGAAGATCCAACAATCCACTTAAAGAAATGTTTCAATGATGGTTATCAATGATTAAACTCACATGTAATATCATATTTTAACAAACAAGCCCCTTCCTTCTTAACCCATTCAATGTCAAGTTTCATAACCAAAATGTAAAAGGTTTCATACACAGAGAATGATGAGAAGCTTTCTTAGACCAAGAAGGATTAGTTTGAACCAAAAAAATAACTTAACTTTACTCAAGGGTTTTTTCCAAACGAAGAATAATATACTTAAATTAAGTTGATTTACCTTTGATAGCCCTTGAGAAGGGAGAAACTTTTGGAGCGTCAACCAAGGAGATCATCCATTTGCTATGAGATCCTACACAGACAAAATACCAAATATAATTTTAACTCCTAAATTTGATAATTAGTAAGAGCACAACCATATTTTATTACTTTACCGGCAAATAACAATCCCTATTGGTTGGGAGGGATCGCCTCCTCGCCCCAGGTTTTAGTCTTCACATTACCAATAGTTTCCTAGCTCTTCACCTCTAGGGTAATAATTTTTCTAATAAAGGTTTTGACAGAGATTTACATGTCACATCTTAAGTGTAGAACAAGATGCATAGCTAGTTTCGTTTAAACATTGTAGTTAGCCATATTGTAATCCTCTCATTGCTTGTCAAAAAACATAAGCCTTTGCTAGTTTGTGGGAATTCTATCCCTTTGCCTAGTCAAAATTGATCCATGAATTTGATGCAAACCACGAGAAAAAACATTAATGAAATCAACGCTATGATCAACCCTAGTGTGTGGCATCATGCTTTACATGACAATTTAGAGTATTAATTGAGGAGCATCGACCATCAAAAGAAGGTATTTTTGGTTTATCCTTCTTGGTCCAATCATTAATTCTTCCAAGCTTTGAGACTCAAATGATGATGCTGTTTATCTCCTTTGGTAACTTGTCCACGCACTTCTTGTAGAAGGTCACTCAATGCTTTTTGATGCTCTACAAAATTTCATAGATCTAAAATGTTTGTTCTTCTTTCGCTTTGATTTTTATATATGTGTTGGTGAAGTGATGGATTCCCCACATGGGAATGGATATGAATGCCTTGTAATAAAGAATTTTTTATTCAATTAGCTTAATGTGAAACAATTGATCTTAAATGTGGTACAATCACCATTGTCTTCTTCCAACTATAGTTATCGAATGAAATCCATTTTGGCTATTATTGAATGATTGCTTTAATGGATTTAATCTATCCCTGAGATATTGAATTCCATTTTGCACAGTGAAAACAATGATTCCAGGGAGGATAAGAAGTGAAGGGAGGAGATTTTCTATTCACAAGAGCTATTTTAAGATGTTATGGGATAGGTGTATTTCATTGCTTGTATCCCTATTTATTTACATGTGCGCACACATATAAGAGATCAAGGATTACTTAAATAAGTATGTATAATCCACTTGCAACCAATCAACCATTCAGTTAGGAGGGGGCTAGGGCCATCACCTCCATGAACACTTATTTTAAATAAAATAATAATATATTAAAGATTATATACTACCCAAAAAGTATTTAATTCCAAATTGATTAATTAATACTTAAATGTCCATGTGCATTTATTTATTTATTTATATTTTGCAAATAAACTTTTTTCTATAAATTGATACCAACATAATAACAAAACACTTTTTTTAGGGTCTCCCAAATTGGATACCAGACCAACAACAAAAGTTATTGTCTTTTATCCCAAATGTCCATATACTAACTAGATATATACAGGAAGATATATTGACCAAGACTTCATTATGTAATACCTTTTTCCACAATATTGGTAAATTCCAAGTGAAGTATAAAAACCACAAGTTAACTAAAACCATTAAGAGAATGTGGAAATATCAATAATTCTTGGAATGGTTGGATTGACTAGAGGCGTAGGATTTGGTTTGTTGCAGATTTTCTCCTCAATTCTAGCTAGTTTTTCATGTTCTTCCACCCCAAATGAAGTTTCTCGATATTTGTTTATCATATCGATGAGTCTCTGTCTCCATTCCTCCCATAAGTTATTGTTATAGCTTTTCTAGAAAGATGAAGGTGAATGTCATTGCATCCCAATTTGGTAAGATGGTATACTACCTTATTTCATGTTCTCCTAATGTGAGAGGGAATAATCATTGTAATCGTATGAATTAGTTAGTTAATATGTGTGAATGTTAAAATATGAAATTGTGGTCAAATTCCACATTCTACATCCCACTTGATGGAGATAATTATTGAATTGAATTCCTCTTTTCAAGAGGATCAAAATCGACCTAAAGATCACTCAGAACGGATAAGGGAAAGTGTACTTATGAAGAAAATCCCACATGTGCAGATTTGATAAGGTCAACCCTAAAGTAAAGTGGACACCCTTGGAAGGATATAAATACAAGTAACCTCTACCTCATTTGGACATCATCACGAGACACACTTCTATCTTGGTTTTTGGCTCGCACAGGTCTGAGCCTCATCCGCGGAGGAACATGTTTAGTCAAAGATGAAATAGTAGGGTCTGAAGCTCACATTTTTGTTTTAGGGTTTTGGGCCTCAGTCGCAAACACATGATAGAGAGATATCAACTGTAGTGACTTTCTACCAAGCTCATATGTGTCACCAAAGCATCCCATTCTCATGCACAACTCATCCTCCATGTGACCAACATCTAGGGTTTCAGGATCTCAGTTGCATATTGAAGTCGCTCGCTTGTAGGCTTTAGAGAGTGATTGGAAGCTTCCCCATCACATGCATGACTCCTCCTCTATGAAACCAAGACCTAAATTATGTAGTTTTAGTTGTCTGAATATTTCGCTCAGTGACCGCAGTTTTCGGAAGTTAACTGCAGACAGGGAAAGTTCATTACACACTTTAGAATCAGAATTTTGAGTATAAACATTGTTGGGTTCATTTAATGGATATTGTGTATTTTCTTTTGTTGGATAGTTGTATGGATGAATATATGGATCATTGTACTCTCTTTTGATAAATCATTCGATGAAAATCTAATAAGAACAATAATTTTAAATGGTTTTCCCCATAGTGGGTTTTGCCCTGGTCTCCGACTAATCTTGGTGTCTCAATGTGTGAATGATTTTCTTTTATTGTTCCTTTATGTTCCGCTACATTAAAGATGATTATATTGTTCTTTCTATATAGTTGCATATGTTGTTGAATAATGATGTAAATATGAATAATTTTATGATGTTATGTCGTAAATGTAATGTGTTAATGAAGAAATGAAATTATCAAAGCAAAGAACAATATAGCCCTAAGAAAATTGTGGCAATTTTTTTCTAAAGAATCTCCATTAATCATTTTTTTTACTCTTGAGGTGACCAACTAAGAATCACCCTCCATAATCAACCTAAAAAATATTTTCGATGATGCAATAACAACGCGAACCTTTAGAGCTGCAAATTCATCTGTGTTATTACTTGATTGTTCCATACCATCTATGAATAAAAGCATTTATTTCCCATAGTTGTTACGAAAAATTCCTCGAGGACTAGTAGAACCTGGATTACCTTTAGATGCTCTATCAAAATCAAGTTTGAGGAATCTAGGGGGAGGAGGGCTCCAAGAGGTTGGAGTACTAGAAGGTGGGCTTCTTGGGGGTAAAGGATTGATAGAAAGATACATATGCAACTAGATATTATGCAAAATTGGCGCATCCAAACCTTCAGCTTCCCAGTTTGATGATGATCAAGGGTGGAGTAGTGCAGTTTCACAGACACACTACGATGATTTTTCCTAAATTACCTCCCCTTCTATTGATTGGTTATTAAATATGTGATTGTTACTTTCCTTCCACATGTTCCATATAAAAAATCTTGTAACGAGGGACCAAGCTTGATTTATAATATAACTCTGAGGATTTCCAATATCAAATTGTTTTTATGATGTCATTCTTGCATTTTCCACCCTGATGTTGTGGACAATCTCTTCTGCAAAGATTCTTTCCACAAGTCCAACATTGTAAAGGTTTCCTTCCATCATCCTTGTTCTACTCCTCATAATGAAATCTTTGTCCTTTGTC
Source organism: Pinus taeda (assembly GCA_000404065.3). Lineage (NCBI taxonomy): Eukaryota > Viridiplantae > Streptophyta > Pinopsida > Pinales > Pinaceae > Pinus > Pinus taeda. Next base: position 119,372 of record APFE031599120.1, on the reverse strand, counting down.
ATCTGCATTGAATTTCTTGTAGTACTTTACATTCACCTTGCTACCTGTATCTTGAGGTCTTCCACGCTTCTTATCCCTCCTTCCCTTAGTCTTGTCATTACCTTTTCCTACCCTACTTAGGCTTCGAATTATGCTTAGACTACTCATAAAAATGCTTCATCTTTCTGATTACCTCCTCCAATGTTAAAGGCTCATCATACTCAATCTGATATTTAAATGCTAATGTCAATCCACTAACAAATATTTAAACCTTCATCTTCTCATCCTTAAGATATAGTACATACCTTAATAGCTCCAAAAACTTAGTCGTGTACTCTTCATCTGTCATAGACCCCATATTCAATTTGTAGAACTCCTTATCAATACCATCAAAGTATCTCTCTGAAAAGTACTTCTTCCTAAAAAGTATCTTGAGCTCATGCTAACTCAGCTCCTTTATCTTGATACCTCTAACATGCTCCACATCTTCCCACTAGATGTCTGCTTTTCCCTTGAGATTGAAAATAACTATTCTAACCTTGTTGTTCTTTATATCATCATGCATATCGAAGAAATTATTCATCCCAATCAACCATGCTTCTACATCTTCCAATTTCTTCAACTCATCATCGAATGTAGGAGGCTTGGCTTTCTTGAAATCATCCAACAAGTATTGCTTCTGATTCTTCTTTTAAGTATGATAACGATGATGACAATGTTGTATCCATCCATCTACTACCTCTAATTGTGTCATCCATTTATGACCTATGCCCTCCATGAGTCCTGCTACCATATGCACCATTAGTCCTTTCCTCCTATCCATAAATGATTCGTGGTTGTCCTTGTCTCTACAAATTCGATAAAATCTGAAGGATTACTACATTGACCTCTACTTGTTTTTCCTGTGACTGAACGATCCTGTCATTATCTACTTTTCAAGTCCTTATTTTTGCCTTTAAACTTCTCAAGGTGTATTTTATGTCAGGAGAGTAATCATCTCCATGTTGCTCATCAAATCTACAAGGAGAGTCACGTGAACTATAATCCACCATTTTTCTTGTCATCTCTAATCTTCAACTTCCTGTAAATGTACCATGTCAACTAACCAAATATAAACACAATCAAACATACCTCAGTGAATTTCAAGGGAGGCTATCTCATATGCACAGTCAATACAGATTAGCACAACATATGTATATATAATGGAATCAACATATCAATCATCTCAACATCAACATCATCAACATCTACATGATGACACAACTGCAACAATGACTATCACAATGCATGCATAACAATCACATAAAAAACTAACATGCATGCATGAAAAACACATCCCACCCATCCAGTTCACGTGTTTGAACCTAGAAGCTTTGATACCAATCTATAATCACCTCTCCCACATTTACCCAATTTAACGGCCTCCCAAGGTAAACATGATACGAAGAGTTACTACGACATGAATCGACGTCTCAGCTCTAGTTAAGGAAGTGGGTCCTACAACTAACCAAAAATCGATAGCTCATTGTCGGGTTGTGTTATATTCTTTCCATGACTAGCCAACCAAGTTAACTGGGTGGTTAGAGGGGGGTGCAGCCGCCCCTTCGTTGCGCCAATTGCGCAGCAGGGGGGTCATAGGGGGGGCGGTAGCCCCCCCTGTCTAATGGGTTTGAGGGGGGTGGGTAGCCCCCCTCTGCGGGGTCCAGGGAAGCAACCTGGGGAAAATTTTTTGAGACCCTATATTAGGTTAGGAGGACCTACCTATGGTTTTGTGCATGGTTTTCGCACATGGTTCTGGACGCAATAGTTTTTGATCCATGGTATTGGATGCTTCGGCATGTATAAATATCTATTGTAACATTGAAAGGAACATAATGAAAAATGAAGCTGGTAGTCCCGGTTTTGGGATCTAGGGGAAAATCTCTGTGTATATGTGTTTTATGTATTATTCTCTCGCATTGTTTATTTTCTACGTTTTAGAATTCATATGCAGGTAATTTTTGTACGGGGTTAAAACCTACATTTGGTACCAGAGTTGTTTTGGCTTCAAGGGGATGCATTTGTTGCTGAGGGGTTTTGCTCGAACCTGTGGTAGACCCTGTTCAGTGGGAGATCTGCGGGATCGATTCTAGTGGTGAAAGAAGATGGCGAGTAGTGGAAAGATAGAGATCAAGAAATTTAATGGTCAGAGTTTTGAGTTGTGGAAACTCAAGATGGAGGATCTGTTGGTGGATAAAGATCAGTAGAGCGTGGTAAATCTGGATACTAAAACAACGGGTGGTCCAATGAAGAATGGAAGAGGTTTGGATCAGAAGGCAAAGAGCACAATACGATTGTGTGTCTCATATTCAGTATTGTTGAATGTATCAGGGGAAGCTACGGTGAAGGCTTTGTGGGACAAGTTAGGGACTCTTTACCAATCTAAGTCTTTGGTGAATAAATTGTTCCTACGGAAAAAGTTGTATAACTTGAGGATGAAAGACGGAGACTCGGTGATAGAGCATCTGAATGGATTTAATACTGTGGTAAGTCAGTTATTATCTGTTGATATTAAAATTTCAGATGAAGATAAGTGCATCAGTTTGTTGTGCTCTCTACCAGATTCGTGGGATAGTCTGGTTATTAATAGGTAGCAATGCAACTGCCTTGTAGTTTGTTGAAATAGTCTCATCCTTGATGACGGAGGAGATGAGACGGAAAAATATGGAGAGCCAGAATGGTGATGCCTTGTTTATACGAGGACGGTCCCAGAACAGAAACAAAAATAAGTCATCGAGTGGGAGATCTAAATCTAGAGGGAGATCTAAATCTTCAAGAAAACCTGTAAAGGTGGTGTGCTGGAAATACGGAAAGGAAGGGCACTACAAAAGGGGCTGTAAATCTAAAGCTCCCAAGAAAGGAAAGGATCTGATGATGCTCCTTCTGTAAAGGTGAAAACCACCTCAGATGAAGGTGGGGATGTGTACTTGGCTTCTTCAAGTACACATGTAGATCATGAGGCATGGTTGATTGACTCAGGTGCATCCTTTCACTTCACTCCCCATAGAGAGTGGTTTTTCGAGTATAAGAAATATGATGGTGGTGGTGTCTTCTTAGGGGATGATAGGAAGGCTAGAATCATTGGTCACAAAAAAGTAAAGTTGAAGTTGTAAGGTGGAAGGGTTAGAACACGTCCAGGTGTTCTGCATCTTCCTGCATTGGCCAGAAATCTGATTTCTGTAAACAAGTTGGATGATGCAAGTGTAAATGTTGGACACCTAATCCTCAATGGGTTAGTGAGGAAGCTGAATAGACAAAGTAGTCCAAGAGACCTTTGGATGTGGAACCAAACGGTCACAACAATGTACTATAAATGTATATCTCTTGTTAATAAAAATTGTACTCTCATGATTTATCCTTCAGATTATTCTTGCTGCCCATGTGTGTTTAACATGGTATCAGAGCAGGCGATTGCTGGTCCTGCTCCAATTTGAGCCACTTGTTTTGTGGTCTCTCTATATATGTCAGTTCTTCCTTTCTCCTAATTAAAATTGAGCAGAATTGCCACCTTATAAAGTGTTTTACTGTGTGTAGACCTGCCAGTTTTGCCCATTACCTGTAACGCTCCATTAATTCATTGTCTGCCAGAAATTTGCTGCCTCTCCTACCTGACCTGTGGCACTGTATACGCTGCATCTGACTCTGGCTATTTTAAGACTCTCTGTCTAACATTACCTGCATTCTACCATATTCTATTTATAAGACCTACGCCCTATTCATCTGAATACATTTAGAATCCATACGTTTCATAATTTTTGAACGATGTCTATCAATCACATAAATTTTCCATAGTTTTTGAGTGTTTGCCATTACTTGCGCTCTGCTCCATACATTTGTTGTAATTATGTTGCGTTTGTTGTAATTATGAATGGTCCATGAAAAGCATATGCGTTGGCTTTGTTGATTGCTGGAAAAAAAAATTTTCGTTGTCACGTTGAACGCTGGAGGAAAAGAACGTTGTCATATTGAGCGTGGTCCTGTTTGGAGTCTGATGGAGAAGCAGGGTATCATGGAGATTTGAACATTGCTCCATGGTATTCTGGAAAACACTACTCCAATCCACGCATGAAAAGAATGCTATCACGCGGAAACGTGGTATTTCTGTTACAGTTATTATTAATACGCATATAGTCACCATTTCTTTGAACGCTGTTACATTTATACACTATAGTTTTCAATGAATACGCTTATAATTTTGCGGAAATGATGTGATTTGAGGTCAAATATGCGTGGATATGTGTGGTTATATTATTGTCAATGGACCTTTCTTTAATCAGTTTTCCAAGAAGTGCAAAGTTGCGTGGGACGAAGAAGAGGAAGTGAGCCAGGCCAAAGCCCACTTTCGCCTACGCTCCGAGAAACAGGACCCTTTAGAAGGTTACTATAAGGAGAATCCAAAGACTGATGAGTGCCGTATATACGAGGACTAATGAGTGTTTGAAGTGGATCTGTGCTTTGGTATAGGAATTGGTATCAAAAGGAGAGAGCGCGCGATAGAAGCTGGGAGACCCTGTTGCCCATGTGTCTTGAACAACAAGCACACCAACGTTGTTTTGGTATCATTTGGCCATCATCGGCCACCCATAATAGCAAAACCGAGTTGAAGTGTATGCAGAGTAAAGTTTTTTGGATTCTTACGCTATATTCGAGGGAAAATTTATGAAGGTATGCTTAAAAATATTCTTCATTTTAAGCAGAAACGGGTGCCTGAGATATACGGAGTGTGCATATGTTTTCTTAGCATGAACCTGGAAGGATTTGTTCCAAAGAAATTGAACGAAATTTGATAGAGATTTGGCCTTTATCACGGATAGCTTTACGGCTACGAGCGGAGATCCGTTAGTGGTCAAATTCTACTGAGCACTTTTGTGTTTTCAGGGTTGAAGGAGATAAATAATTTCATGTTAAATGATTCACAGACTCTGGATGAGACATTATTTATTTAAAGATTGAATAGTGTGTGACATAATGCTTTGATAGGCTTTTTAAATATCATTTCAATTGCATGCTGCTCTGTTTTGAGTAGCCTGCCATTGGAGACGGTGGAGGAGTACTGGTTCCTTGCTTCTCTGTTGAAGTAACAACGCATCATTCAAAAAACAAAAAGGCGTTTACTGCTTCTTGTGGAGAAACGCCCTGAAGATCTAAGTTGAGATCTCGTTTTGCTCTGGATTTCATGTAATGTGTAGCAGTGTTTCCCCATCGATTTTACCATAGCCAAGTTGCATGACAAAATGTCTTTGGGGTCCACTGAATAGCTATGACTGAACATATCAATAATCCACTGAAATATGCTGCCACACATGAACGCTTGCTGAAATTCTGAACAAATTCTGTGTACATTGTCACTTTCAAAGACTAGACACCTATAGTGTGATTGTTGGAGATCAAATACTTCACTGGTATAAGAATTGTTGTTATCGTCCTGTAATGAATGATGCAACTATGCATTTAATTCTTGTAGCAATAATCTTCTTGAACGAATTTATTATTTTCTGGGCAAGTCAATTTGATTAATCCAGAGACAAAATTCGATTATAATTGGAGGTTGACTTAGTATTGCCAGAGATCATTGGGATTGCACAAATCTGGGTGTGAATTCCTCTGCTAATTTCAGGAAGGTCGGGTTGCTGGACGTGCATCTTCAACCGTGGCTGTAGTAGGCATTGTAAAGCAGAGGTGAGGAGTCCGTGTTTATCAGTGTTTCCCAAAGTGTATGCACTGCGTATGAAGAGGTCGCTTATGGTATGACAGTGTGGTGTGAAAACCGTTAAATGGATCCCTTCCCGATGAAGAAATGGAAGCGTGAGAGGTTTTGAATCGAGATTTCAAAGCATTGTTCCTTTTTTAGGTTTTATATATTAAGAAATTTGCCTGTTAAAATCCCATGGTTTCTCCTCATTCTGGCATATGCGTTGGTCATTTTTCTTGTCAATTCATGCTCCTTATATGGCGTTGATTACTTTATGTTATTTCAAATGTGTTGGAATATGAAGCTTATATAACCAAACACAACTGAAATCGAGAGGCATCACTATTTTTTAAGACAATTCCAATCTGTTGTAAAATCCAGTTGTATTGACATATTGCAAGTTCATAGTTGTGATCATTGTAATTTTGACAATGAATAAAATAGCCAGAATTGGTGAAGTATTGGAGTTCTTAAAAACTCTAATACATTCCTCTGATCATGGTACAGTAAGAATAAGCAAAGCTTCTCTTGTTGACATTAGAACCTGTTTGCATAATGTACAAGAGAATATTGAGTTTTTGCAGCTTGAGACAAAGCTACAGCAAGAAGAATTACAATAGTGGAGTCATCATTTTGAACATGTTTCTGTTCAAAACATTGAGACTTCAACCCATCAGAAGCAAGTCAATAATGTTACTGTTGGTTCAGATTTAGTACCCGATAAAGCAGCAGTTGTACATGCAGGTGCAGAAACTCAGTCTGCACTTCCCAAGCCCATCATCAGACCTTGGGAACAGCTTGTCCACAACAAGCATAGAACCGGTCTTGGATATGACAAGGACTTGTCCTTTCA
>APFE031599120.1:75878-108830 GCA_000404065.3 Pinus taeda | reverse complement strand
GTTTGTGCTACCAAGGAAGACTAGGATTGGATAGAGTGTTGGATATTCGTGGCTTTGTTGATGCAGACTGGGCTGGAGATCTGGATCAGATAAGATCTACAAGTGGGTATGTCTTTAACATATTTGGAGGTGCAGTCAGTTGGATGAGTAAGAAACAATCTGTTATCAACTACAGCGGCAGAATATATGGCAGCCACTCATGCAAGCAAGGAAGCAGTTTGGTTGCAAAGATTATGTTCAAATATGGGGTTAGTACAGGGAGCTATAAGGATAGACTATGATAGCCAAAGTACAATTTTCTTGGCAAAGAACCCTGCATATCATTCAAAGAGTAAGAAACAATATGTTATTAACTACAAAGGCAGAATATATGGCAGCCACACATGCAAGCAAGGAAGCAGTTTGGTTGTAGAGATTGTGTTCAAATATGGGGTTTGTACAGGGAGCTATAAGGATAGACTGTGATAGCCAAAGTACAATTTTCTTGGCAAAGAACCTTGCATATCATTCAAAGACAAAGCACATTGATGTTTAGTATCACTTTGTGAGGGATATGATAGAAGAAAAAAAGGTGTTGCTGGTAAAGGTGGACACTTTAAAGAATACTGCACATGCATTGACAAAATTTGTGAGCTCTAAGAAGTTCTCTTGGTGTAGAGAAACAATGGGCGTTATAGGGCTGGATAAATGACTAAACTCTCTTGTGGCCCCCTATGGAAAGAAAACAACAAGTGGGGGAATGTTGGGTTGTTTTATATTCTTTCCACAACTAGCCCACGTAGTTAACTGGGGGGTTAGAAGGGGGGTGGAGCCCCCCCTCTGTTGCATCGATTGTGTAGCAAGGGGGAGTCATAGGGGGTTTGACGGGTGTAGGTAACCCCACCCTATGGGGTCCAGGGTAGCGCCCCGGAAAATTTTGGTTTTGGACCCTATGTTAGGTTGGGTGGACCTACCTATGGTTGTGTGCATGATTTTCGCACATGGTTTTGGACGTGATGGTTTTCTGTCCATGGTTTTGGACACGACAGTTTTCGGTCCATGGTTTTTGACGCGATGCTTTTCAGTCCATGGTATTGGATGCTTCGGCATGTATAAATATGTATTGTAACATTGAAAGGAATATAATGAAAAATCAAGCTGGTAGTCCCAGTTTTGGGATCTAGGGGGGAATCTCTGTGTATATGTGTTTTATGTGTTATGCTCTCAAATTGTTTATTTTATGTGTTTTAGAATTCATGTGCAGGTGATTTCTGTACGGGGTTAAAACCTACAGTCACATCACCAATGCTCCCATTTAGGAAAAGTAGCATATCGTCAAAAAAAAGCAAGTGTGTTAATGTGCATCCTTCAGTGACGCGGATCCCCCTTAGTCTGCCTCTTCGTTGTTCCTCCTTTATCAACTGACTGAGACCTTCCATGATGAGTAAGATGAGGAGTGGGGACAGTGAGCATCCTTTCTTAAGGCCTCTTTTGGAGTGGAATAAAGGAGAGGTCGCACCATTTACGAGAACACTAAATGTTACATTAGTGATACAGCTCATAATCCATCTTATGAATTCATATGGGAAACCCGGGTGCGTTAAGAGCATTATGATGTATAGCCAGTTGACTTTGTCAAAGGCTTTTGAGAGGTCAACTTTCAGGACCATACCTTTTAGCTTGTGGGTCTAGATAGAATGTAGAATCTCTTGTGTTGTTCCCATTGGTTCATGTATTTGTCTATTCTGTAAGAATGCAAATTGTTCAGCTAAGATATGGTTTGATAAGATTGGCCAGAGTCAATTTGCTATAATCTTGTAGATACAGTTACATAAGGAGATGGGCCGAAAATCATTGAAGGAGGTGGGATTGTTAGATTTTGGAATAAGGGCGATAAAGGTTAAGTTATGGGCCTCATACATTCTTCCAGAGGCTCTGCATTCCTCTATAACTTGTAATAGGTCCCCTCACAGAGTATCAAAGAAGGCTAGGTAGAATTCCACATTCTAGTCATCTGGACCAGGGCTTTTATCTCGCTTAAACCATTTAAGAGTGTCCTCCAGTTCTCTCAGGGAGACCTCCTTTGTCAATTCCCCGCTTTCTTCTTGTTCTACAAACCTTGGGAATAGTTGGGTTGTCCTCATTATGTCTCCCAGGGTGGCATTTGGGGGTGACTTATAGATGTTCCTGAAGTGGGCAGAGGCCATAGCTACCAGTCGGGGAAAGGTGTTCATTGGTTCTCCTTGTTCATCTGATAGCTGCCAGATAGTATTGATAGCTTTCCGCCCATTTGCAAATTTATAGTAGAACATGGTATTGACATCCCCTTCCCTAATCCAGATGGCTCTACTTCTCAATCTCCAACTCTCTTCTCTATCCTTAATAATCTAGTTTCTCTTAGCCATAAGAGAGGTTATCTGCTCTTTGTGCTCAAGGGAGGAGAAGATCCCCTCATGGTCATTTTCATACTTTTCAATGGCTTCTTCAATTTGTTTGAGAGTATGGTCTTCCTACGATCTCTTCTTATGAGCCCATTGCTTTGAGAGGATTTTGAGCTCTTTTAGTTTTTTGCAAATCCTTCCGATATAGTCCTTTCTATCGCTGGGGGATGAGTCCGCCATTAATTTGTTACTAGATTGATATATTCAGCGTCCCTCAACCATGCTGCATTAAATTTGAAAAGTCCTTTTGGTTTGTTCATACCTCCTCTGATTTCCAAATAGATCGGCCTATGATCTGATATTCCGCTAGAGCCCACCCACTATCTACATCCCTGCCCCAACGTTAGCATATGCTCCTTAATGAGGAATCTATCTAGTCTTGTAGAGAGACTGTCCTGCCCTGATCTGTTGTTTCTCCAAGTGGGCAATAATTTTGGGGAGGGGATATCTATGAGATTATGATCCTCCAGATTGGCCTCGAAAAAATCTGAGAGGATGTCCCTTTGGGCATTGTGTCCCCATGATTTCGTAAAACCGATGGAGAAGTTTAAATCCCCCCCAGAACAAGATTGTCCTTTTGTAGGATGTGTGAGTCTAGGAGTTTGCTCCAATATTCCTCGTTGTTGTGACAGGGGTCATAAATGTTGATAATCTTGAGCTCAATATCAAGCTCTAAGGAATAAATGTCAGCTCCTAGGTGGCCTGTGTTAGGTTCGTATAGCAATAGGAGTCATAATTTTTGAATGGCTGAGATTAAATCCGTAATATGTTCATACCTTTGCTTTCTGCAAATCTTTTCCATATTATAAAAATTAAAAAATGCAAAGAGGGTATGTCTTAAAAGATAAATCAAAGGAAAAAAAGAATAAGAGAAGGTCAAAAAAAATGAAAGAATATGAACCCCAAAAACAAAAAGACCATGAAAGTGTGCAAGTCTAAATGCCACTACTATTTACTTTTCTGCATAATAATGATTGTCTGCAACTTGTTATTCATGCCATAATCCATGGTAATCAAATAGTTTAATCTTGGTTATTCCATGTTTTGAATTTTATGCTTAGAAATAGAGAATAAAATCTAACCAAACTATTTAATCTTCGCAGATAAGTAGATAGGTAGAGAAAATAAAGGGAGCTCAACTATTTAATTTGAGCCCTTGGATGTAATAAGGATAGACTTAGATAGATTTCTATTTTAAAAGAAAAGAAAAGTTTTGATAAAGGGTTTGCTAGCTTAAATGCACCCTAATAAAGAGTAGAAAAAATGGTAGGATGAGTAGATGGGTAATTAGTTGGATGGTGGTAGAATTGTGATGAATGATTAGATAAAATTATATCATTTACTTTCATCACCAAGTTGCTAAAGTATAGATGATAATTGAACATTTACAAAGTCAAGTGATTAATTTCCCCATTCATTTTACCTTTAATTTTACTAATTTCCCATAAGCAAAGTCAAAAGTACCTAAAACCTTAAGTTAAAGGGGCTTAGAGCATTTCTCTTACTTCTGGAGGGAACAAACCCTCAGCCCAATAACTTATAGGTTCTAAGTACTAAAGTTCCATCATAAACATTCATCCCTTCCATAATTCACTCATTTTCCTTAAAAAATCCATTTTCCTAAGGTAAAAGCACCATTTGCCTAGGCAAAGTAATCACCCCCATGTAAAACCCCTCTTTTTCACAAAAACACACAAATGCGCATTTAACCTAAGTTATAATGTTTTATGTAAAAATCAAATAAAATTCAACACATGTTATACTCAGCACACTTCATTTTTTCCACCTTCATTTCATATTAACTTCTAACTTTATTTATTAAATCCCAAAAAATACCCCTTTCCCGTATATATTATTAAAAATCCGTATGTTAATATCCTACCCCAAAGTTTGAAATATAAACTTATTAATAAACTGATTAATGGGATTAATTAGATCAATCAGTGAGTAATTAATAACCATGACCCACCGCCGAAATAAAAGAGATTAATTAATCAATCAGTGATTAATTAATAACATGTCCCCGCCAATGAAATCACTCCTGACGTCATTAAGCCTCCCTAATCCACGATTAATTAATCCCTCTGTGCATTAGAACCCCATTGAGCCCCTCCATTTAACCTCAGATCAAATCATCACCCCGATCACCGTGCGACCTGGCCCCTTTTGATCAAACGGTCGACGCCCATATCGGGCGGCCTTCAAAGGCCGACCTTTACCCGCTCTATATGGGTGGTTTCACTATTCACCCCACTGCTATGTGGTGCCTGATGGATGGCATCAGGCAGCCTCCTCCCAAAACCACTCCATCCCAAAAGCGGTGCGAAGAAAACCGCATACTGCCAACTGTTACACGACAAACTGTCTACTGTTCAATTTGCGCCAAAATTCAAACAAATCAAACATTTACCCATTTAAGCACGAAAACCTTAGTATTGCTCATTTTCGCCTGTTTGTGTTGTAACCCTTCTGTGCCACCTGAAGCCTCTGCTAACCAATTCAAACATGGTTTACCTCCCAAAATCACTTTGCACTCACTCCATAAACCTATAAAGCTCGATAAAGCCATTAATGACCCTCCCTGTCAACCCAACGTTTTCCTAACAGTTTGTTTTGTTTTACAGGCGATCAAAAGACTGCAACCTTGGATAAACAGTCTTAATACTATTCATAAGACCTGTTTACTCCAAGATTGTTATCAAATCTATTCAAACAGAGATGCAAAATAAAACACATAGTTAAAAGACAAGCACAGGAAACATGGAATTAAATGATTTACTGTTGAAATAGACAGTAAAAAAACATAAAATATACAGTGAAGGTAAAAGGACACAGTAAAGAATACTCAAAGTGTATCAGGGTTAAAGAGTATCAGATTGAAGCCCAAGTCAAGTAAAGTAGCTAGCATGAAGACAAACAATAGGGAAGACAGTTACAGAGCATACAGATTCATGTCAAAGTGAAAATAGATGAAAAAAATGAGCGGTAAAAGTAAACATGGAGGCAGTAAGGGTTAAATAGAGATGAAAACACTTTCACAAGCAACAATGAATTTTATCCAAAGTAAAAGTGAAAAACAGTTAAAAGAAATTTAAGGTTAAAAGATGAAATCAGAGCAGAAATGGTACATTCTTCAGAAATTTCCTGTGTAAGTCATACTTTTACAGAAAATATTGTGACCAATGCAAGATGTATTTTGAGACACTGGAGGCATTTTTGTTCCTAAAAGGCTAATCTAGAAACATCTATCTTACTTTTTACCCAAGTATTACCAAAAGGGAGATAAGTGCGTATCTTCAGAGCCTAGTTTTTGGACTATGCAAAGTCTTTTTTTTACACCTTTTTGCGAAGAATATTGTGAACAGCTAGAGCTTAATTTTGGGAAAATGAAAGAGGTTTATCTCAATGACATGCTTATCTACAATAATCTCTTTCACTTTTTACATATCTATCTCAGATTGAGATATAAAAGCGTACCATTGGACCCTAAGTTTGCATAATTTCTAGGGAAAAATGCACAAAGGAAGGAGGCAGTTCGTGACTTGGAAGCCTCATCATCATTTAAGAGTTGCTATCAAATTCGAATTTCTCTTCTTTGTCACCATAAATCCATAAAAATAGTGCCAAATAGATTCATTAGTTTTGAGTGTCCTTTATTTAAGTTCTATTAATGTAAAACAATTTGAGATATTTGTAAAACCAATCTTGATATTTCTTCAAGATATTTCAGTTTAGAATTAGTATAAATACTTCTTCATTTGAAGTATTTTGTGTGGATTAAAATACATTTCTGTAGACATTTTATATTGAGCCAAGGAACTTTTTTATTCAAGACTGGACTGGTTTTGTTGGATATGAAATAAAGCTGAGGACATTTCACTAGATTCTTGTGCACAGTTGGAACAAATAAGTATTATCTCTTCATGTTTAAATATTGTTTTATCTTCATGTTATAAATATTCATATGTATCTCTTACGAAATATTAAAAGCAAACAAGGAATGATATCATTAGAATTAGCTGAAATTCTCTCTGTTTTAACTGTTTTCTTTCTATATGTTTTCTACTAAACTGCCTTGGTCTAGGAATTCTTAATTGCTCCCTTACTTCCATAGTTTACCCCCCCCCCCCTTTGGTCCATAGTAAAGGATTCTTCATTGCCCTTTACTACTTATCATATTTTCTTTCTTCATCTTAATTCTTGTTAAGGTTCCTTCATTGCCCTTTGCCTTGGTTAGGACTACCTCATCCATTTGAACCTGCAGATTTGCTTTTGTTGTGCTAGCCTGCCCTGTGAACTCTTACCTTAGTGATTGATCAGATCCAGTTCAGCCACTCTTGATTGAATCCATAGCTGAATGGCCTAAATACTTGCTCTACCCATCTGTTTTCTTAATTCCACCACCCAATCAAAACAAAAAAATCATAAGCACTAAGAACTAGCTTGAAACCTTACCCAAAACCAAGTTAAACTATAAAGAGAGAGCCCTCTCTGGACTTAGGTTGGCTAGAACCCAAGTCTAAAATATTGGTTTGTGGTTACCTCGGAAATTTCTTTCTTTGACCTTGAGAAAATTCTAAGTGATAATAGCCTCGACTCCCCCAAGCATTACAGATTCTTATGGATCAATTTTTTACCCCTAGTGCAAGACCCCCTGACTGCCCTGATGCATCTAGGGTATGGAAAGTCCATCCGGGTAGCTAGGATTCTAGGAGGTGGATAATGACAAAACCCTACCCTAGGGTTTCTTGAAGAAATAGAATATCAAAGGGTTCTGTAGAGAGAAATCTCCTCATGGCTAGTTTTTTAGCAGGGCTAGCCAGCCCTCTACAATTTAAGGAGAGAAATTTCATGGAGGTGGGAGCTATTGGGTATTCACTGCTCTAAGTACCCAGTCGATGGCGTGTTGCTTGCTCGCAACAATTTCTTCCCCAGCTTGTAGCTTAGCTTTGGATAGAGAAGAGGGTCTATCTCTAGTCATCTTTAGAGGAGGGAGAGAGGTGATGAGGCTGATACCTAGGGAGTCAGGGGCCTGAGAGAGAAACCTGGATCTTGTGGGGTATCTGTAAGGTGGAGGGCTGGAATGAGTGGTAGGTACACGTAAATGGGAATTTGGAGGAGGTTCATCAGGAAAGGATGGCTGAGTGCAAAAGATGGTGGGGGAGGAGGGTTTGATAGGGCAATCCACAACCATGGGAGGGTTGAAGGTGTGAGAAAAGGATTGAACTGAAAAGAACTGATCATAACTAGTTTCAATGCAGTGCGGAGAAACATTAGAGTAAACAAAGGAGGAGTTTGCATTCGACATAAATATAGAGAAAGCAGCCTCAACAGCCACCCTTTCTCTGGTTAGAGGGAGAGAGGGTGTGCCAATGGGTGCCTTTCCCCACTTCTTTCTGGTCACCTTAGTGGGCACAGGTAATGCTTCAGAGTGTGCCAAATTTGTTGCATCTTCCCCCACTGGAGGGCTACCCTGAGATTGAGCGCTTTTTTGCAATGTATCCTTCCCCTTATATTCGACCCTTTCCTTCTTGTTCAGAGGACAATCTTTATACAGGTCTCCCACTTTGTGGCAATGTCTGCATCGGAAAGGGACACCTTCGTAGTCTAGGGTTTGCTTTCGGGAGAAATTTTTCCACTATAAGGTGATGTACTCCTGAAGATTGCCCCGAGTATCCAGGTGAACGTAGATCCTGGAATATGCCATCATGCCTGAAGCCAGATATTATCTGTCGTGACCGAGGTAGGTTCCCAGAGTGTTGTCGATGCGGTGGAATATATCCTATGACCAGAATTGAAGGGTCAGTCCAAGTAGTCGAACCCATATAGGACTGACTCCTATTTGTTCTTTTTCTGGGTCAAAAAGAGGGTTCCATCACCGGTGAAGAACCATAGCATGCTCGAAATGTTAGAAGGATGACAAGACCTAGTTTGTGTGCTCGACTCTAGCAAAGCGTAGAGTGAACCAGCCTCTAACAAAGGTTTGAATAGTTGGGATTTCCGCCAGGTGCTGCCCCCATACCTCCGAGGTCCACATCTTAAGCCTAGCCGTTGTGTAGCTACAGCCGCGAATTCTTCCTACCAGAACCTAGTCCGCTGTGTCCATGGTGTCACCCCATTGAATTTCCTCCTTGAGTCTGAGAATAATGTCTTTGCTTCTGGCTTTGAGGCACTTCCTTTTTTCCCCCTCCGCATTGGCTCTTCATGGTGCTCCAAATTTCCCACAGGTTGGTTAGGGTTTGAATTAGGGTTTTCAGGGTAGGGATGTTCAGTCGCTGGAATTGGTTCTGAGAGAGGGGGTGCCACCAAGTAACTACCCGATGGTGGCGCCTCAGGTACCGAAACTTGCAGATTTCCTTGTGCCGAGGTGTGGGTTCTCAAAGGGTTTGTTGAATATTCACCAGGGTGAGATGAGAGGGGGGTTTGAGAGCTAGCCGCCTCAGGATTAGGATGGAGGCAGGCGGAAATGAAGGTTGTAGTCGAGGGTGATTCCGGTGGTGAGGGAGGAAATGGCCAGATCAGAGGAGGCTCCGAGAAAGTTACTGTGGAGCAGGAAGGTCCCGAGATGGAAGGTAGACCCACAATGGTAGCTGACAAATCACAGCAGAAGGGAAGGTGTTTGTCTGCAGCAAAGTGAGGGGTTTTTTAGATATTGACATTCTCCAATAGGTCTTCCAAATAGTCTACTAGGTCAAGCTCCATACCTATTCCAAGGTGATCTCCGCCAGCTACCTCTAGGACCATTGTAACCATCGTCGTGGGGAGGGTATTGGAATTTGGTGGGAATGTAGTGAACGGGGAGGAGGATGGTAAACAACGATGTTATGGAGTGGCTCGACGACTTATGGGCGATGGGAACCATCGCGGGTGTTGCAGCTAGAGGGAGAACGGATGACGACAGCTAGCAGGTAGGTAGGGTGAGTAGGGTGCAGTCGTGATGGCCGTCTATAGAATAACCCTAACCCTTTCCAGACAGTCTCCGCAGCGCCATCGCAGTATTCACACTAACCTCCAGAAGTCAATTCATGTGGCACCTACATTAATCAAACCAAAAGGAATTTTTTGATAAGCATATGTTCCCTATTTAGTTCTAAACGTGGTTTTCAATCTATCATCTGGATGAACCAGGGTTTGGTTATACCCCGAAAATCCATCAAGAAAAGACATGAGCTCAGAACCGGCTATTGACTGCAGCACTTGGTCGATGGTTGGCAGTGGAAAGTTGTCTTTATGACATGATTTATTTAAATTTCTAAAATCTATGCATATACGAATGCCACCATTCATTTTTCTAATAGGCACTAAATTGGACACCCATTTCGAATGCCTAACAAAAAATATGATTTTGGCCTTAAGGAGTTTATTTAGCTCCGATTTTATTTGACTTTCGAGGTTCAAGTGAATTTTCCTTAGTTTCTACTGAATTGGTTTATCATTAAAGATCATGGGGATGGTGTGATGTATGACAGAGGTATCATAAGTTTTGAGATTAGAATAATCCTAGGAAAAGATACTTTTGTATTTCTTTAATAATCAAATGAATGATGATCTTTCATCAGAGGATAGACCGAGACCTATATTAATGTTCTGATGCTTGTCATTAGTTCCAAGGTTCACTAATTCAAATCTCAGATTTGAGCTTTGGATTTTGGAATTAGTTACCTTCTTAAATATGTCTTTGAGATCATAAATATCTTCTAATTTGACTACAGATTTGGGTATTGGATTTTCATCAGTGTTATGCTTTAACTAAAGGTCATGCTCATTTTCATCTATGATTTGGTCATCGTATGACCCCTCCGATGTCAGAAAATTTACAATATCATAATCATCATTGAAGGCTCGCCAATTAGTGACATTGTCAAGAACATATGATCTAAAAAGTAATTCAATGGAAAATATATCAGGACTATAATCCTCAGATGGTATGAGTTTTGATGCAACATTAGCTAACAAATCGGCACTGGCATTTTAGATTCTAGGTACACAAGAAATATTAAATGCAAAAAAATGTGATGTAAGATCCTATACTAATGATTGATAATGCTTAAGATGTCTAGTAAGGCAGTGAATAATATTTCTTACCTGTTCAATGACAATTTATGAGTCTCCAAAAACCTATAGATATTTGATGGCGAGGCCAATTTCTTTGTATAGTCCTTGACCTAATGCCTCATATTTTGCAGTATTATTTGTACATTCGAATTCTAATATGTAAGATAACATGGCTTTTTCTCCTTCTAGGCTGATTAAAATGAAACTAGCTCCTACACCATCATTAGATTTGAAACCATCAAAGTATAAAGTCCAAAATAAAGTATTAACTACGGGTTTATTTACAAAATTTTTACACTTGGAAGCATCTGTCTGCGAGAAATTTTCAATCTGTGGGATGACAAAATTATCCAGAAAAGGAGATTCATGTGCTTTAAATTTCCCTAAAAATGACTCAGCCGAATAATTACCAATAATGTTATTATTGAATGCTGCCAGTTCATTATCACCTTCAAATTCAGTCACTGTATGTTTCAGGTGTTTCTCTTGGTCAACTCGAATTTGATTTTCCTTTCCATTATGGGGGAGACATATATGAGACCAATCTATAGTAAAATATCCATGCAGTTTCTTGGACTAGTCTCTACTTAGAATTATACCATAGAATTCAAGAATGTCAGCGACCAATATATCAATTATTTGATAGACTTTAGGATTTGAGGAAAGTTGAATGCTAACTGAATTTATTTCCCCTAAGACTTCTACCTTGGTTCTGTCAAGTTGTATTATGTGAACAAAATACTTTTGAGGAGTGATGTTTAGCTTAGCATAGACTATTGTCAGCATTATATTAGAAGAGGCTCCTGAGTCAATCAAACAATTATGAAGGTTCCTATTGAAAATTTCATAGGTTAAGAGGAAATGAGGTGTGTGTGAATTAGATTTGTCACCGATTAGGATGAAATCTGTAGGTTCGACTTTGTTTGATGAAGTGCGGGGTTTACCCATGCCTTTATCAGCTTAGGATACAACAACAGCAGGCATGGGCGAAGTAGGAACTGCATTTAGTTCCATAAGTAGTATTTTATGTTGTTGCTTTAGTTTGCTAAGTTCATGTAGTGAAATATTGGCCCTAGTCTTCGTCATGTCTTCCACAATATTATACTCCATGGTATCAGTAACTACCAGGGTATTTGATGCAGATGGAAGATTTGATGAAGATGGATTTGGTTGTGACGCCTTAGGAGAAGAATTTTTGTTAAATGCTTTTTCCTTGGCAGTAGGAGTTGGAGTTTTTTGCTTTTGATTTGACTGAGTCATATCAGTAGGCCCTTTGCTTCTGGTGCTAACGGGAAAAGCTTCTTCTTCTTCTTCATTTGGAAGGATAAAGTCCCATATCCCATTTAGTTCAACTACTTCTTCTTCTTCAGTTTATTCATCAGTTATTGCATTTTCTTCTTCCTCTTCTTATAATTCAGACTCAGCGTTAGATATGGTATTCGATGGTTGAGAACTAGAGGACTAATTCCTCCTAAAAGATCTAAAAGGTTTCTTAGCAGAAGAGGATTTAACAACTTGTTTCTTCATTTCAACCATTTCGTTAGAAATGGTTTTCAGTACTTTCTGAAGGCCTTCAAGATCAAGAGGATCTTTTGTGGCTTTCTTTTTAGAGTCATCTCTGAAAGTAACTTTCTTAGACTTTTTGTCTTCCTGAGAGGTATTCTTTTCAAGAGAAATTATGTGCTTTTCTAAAGACAGGGCTTCCTTCATGTTCTTAGCTAATGTGGCCAAATTTGATCTATCTATGAAAATAGCTATATTAGAAGGAAGAGAAGATAGGTACCACTCAATTTGAACATCAACACTAGGTGCTGACATTGTTGGAATTTTATTGAGTACTTTGTTGAATATGGAGTTGAAATCTTTGACCTTTTCTTTCATCTTAGCCTTTAGATTGGAGAATTCATTGATGAGCGATGCAATGATTCTATCATGCCCAAACTTAGCTAAGAATTTTTCTTCGAACATATCCCAGCTAGTTATGGAGCGAGAGGGTCACGAAAAGTACCAAGATCCTGCCAATCCTGTAAGAGTATATGGAAATAATTTGATGATGCAGTCTTCTTCATCGAATCCAAATTGATGGCCAACATATAGTTATGAATATGTTCCTCAACTGGTAGTCCATCATCTGGATTAAATTTGGGCAACTATCTTTCAAGATACTTAGGAAGAGGGTGAAGAGGAGTTCCCATTGCTACAGCGATGGGATTATTCCATGGTTCTACTTAGAGTTCTTATCCTGCCATTCGATTTTGAATAGA
The DNA here is from genome assembly GCA_000404065.3 of Pinus taeda. Lineage (NCBI taxonomy): Eukaryota > Viridiplantae > Streptophyta > Pinopsida > Pinales > Pinaceae > Pinus > Pinus taeda. Next base: position 96,091 of record APFE031599120.1, on the reverse strand, counting down.
TGAGATGATCAGAGTATGAGTGGATGAGGATATGGATGGAATTTGAGTTGAAGAAGAGGTAGGTTGGGTGCTTGGAATGAGTGGAGGGAATGAAGGGGTTTGAGGTGGAGAATGGGATAAAACCTCACTAGTGGATGTCTATGATTCAGATTTCTTGGTTTTCTTTTGGAAAGAAGAAATGGTAAATTCGAAAGGAGGAATTCCAGTCTTCTCACTTTGAGAACGAGTCATGATTCGTCTTGCTTGTAGAACAAAGGAAACACTTCCTTTGGATGACTGAGATTTTGTAGGTTTTCAGCTAAAATAGAGAATTTCTCTAACTTCTCTACCAAAGTTTGAACTTCTAGGGATTCAGGGTTGTATTCTGAAGAAGGTATTCTCTAAGATTCACTAGGAGATTTTAGAGAGGTTTGCTCAACTTCTGATCTTGGGATTGTAGTTCTAGATGGGGATCTAGAAGCTGGAGGAAATCTAGAGAGGGAATGACTCTTAAGATGTTTTTTGATTTATGATTAGTTGTCTTTTCCATTCAAAGTTATGGCCCTCCTTCTAGCGCCAAAATGTTGAAGCCCCAGAATTCCGTTGCAACAACATGGGGGATAACCACCCGATCCAGACCTTGGAAGGAGCTCCTTTTCCATTTGGTATGGTGGCTCCTACTGGGGATAATGGGACTAGTGTCCCAACAACAATTGATATGAGGATGATGTTGGGTTGATATAAGGTATAATGGGAAATGACTTAATTAAAATGATCTATTTAAACAATAAAACACACGCATCTATCTATTCTAACATTATCTTACTATATACCCGAGAATAACGTAAGTCATGTGATCTACGAAGATATCTTAGAGAAAGAGGTAAAATTCACTTGATATAAGAGAAGAAATCGTTAATGATGATTATTTTGACTAAATAGTTAGGCAAAATAATTGTGGAAACTATATCGCATATATCAATTTTCCATGTACTCATTAAGGAATTACAACTGAAACATTTTACAAAAGTGCAACATTGTCAAGATGTATCTCATATTTCATACATAACACAATATAGGAAATATTACTACTAATTCATAATAAAAATAGAAGCATAAAGATAGAAGTACTAGATATGAGAGGTTCTACTCATGAAGTCAACAATATTGATCTACTTTCTTTCAACTAAATATACTCTAAGAGTACAAAATTGAAAATTCAGTAGAGTATGCTCCAATCTCTAAGAAAATCAAGATCTTGTTCCAATTATCTCATCAAGACAGTCATAAAAGTACAAAAGTGCAAGCCTTTGCAATGCGTTTTTTGATAAAATTATGAACCCCTCTCTAAATGCATGATAGAGGTTTAAATAATACAACATACATATCAAAAATAGATTATTACATAAAAAGTTGAGGAGATTTCAAACAAGCTTCCTCAGAATAAGTAAAATAAAAATTAAAAAAGAAATAAAAATGATGACAAGCTTCTTCAAATTGAATGGTCCTAGTCATCTATTTGTGTAGAAATTTTGAATAATTTAACACATATTCAACAGAGATTATCCTGATCATGTATTATTGCGGAAAACATACACAATACATAAGCTCCTCTACGTTGATCATCAATATAGCAGCATCAATAACAATAAAACATCAAGAGCATTCACACATTAACACAGTATGTATCCGGGGAAAGCATCTCGCTAAAAACCCCAACTATCTGTATATTAATGATTGAGTCATGTAACATTACAAAGTACAATGCTTATCACAAGCAATCCAGTACCAGCTCCACCTGTTACACACAATACAGCTCAGATCTGAATCAATCACTGGCTCAAATCTCTTTCGTTGCTTGCCTGCCTCCGCTGCTCAATACCTGCACAAGAACCGGTGATAATTCCAAGGCAGCCACGTATTTACTTGGAAAAATCACGTGAGCACAAGCTACAATGTGGAAAAATACGTGAGCAAACTCATTGGCATACTCAATCCCTTGATTGTGCAAGATCTGATGCACAACTATAGTCACAACTGATAGCAATCTGATTCTCTAACACCTGTCCCTGCTGAACTGAACATGCACTGACATGCAACTGAGTTAACTGATGTATTCATTAGTTGTATTATGAGTTAATAACTTGTGAATTAATTAATAACTAATTCACCCAACTCATCTCTAGTCTATTCGCCAGTTAGACTAAATACAACCAGTTTAACAAAGCTAAACTGAACACAACTCCATCAACTGCACCTCCAGTCCACTAAACTCAACTCACTTGAGTTCTAACTGAAGTCATGCATGCAAATATTCAACTAACCCATAAGAACCACGTATTTCCTTCATGCAATTGCATGTGCCACATCCGTAGCTCGAACTGAAGTGCTCCAAGAGAATAAGACAAAGTTTATAGTCCAAATATTATTGTGAGATAATAATATTTGACTTTTCTATTTTTGACAGCCAGTCTAAAAATAGACTTGATCACTCACACTGTGATCACTCACACTTTCATCAAAAATAGAAGTCCATCTATTTTTCCCAACTTGATCAATCATCCATAAACAACAACCTGCAATCCATAGACATGATCCATATGTCTAAAAATAGACATAGTCTAAAAATAGACTTGCGCCAAAAATAGCCTGCGGAACCACTTAGTGAAGGCGACTCTTTTCACTAAGCTCCATCATCTTGTTGCAATCTCAACAATTTGGTCCTTGAGTTCACAAATATCTATCATTAGCATCACCTGGGGTGGATGGCCAATTCTAGATCTTAATTGTTCTGTAAATAAAACATCAGAGAGTGGTGGCACCATATTTTGAGTAGAATTTGTAGACAGTGCAAAGTCATCCATTGACTGTGTGGTTTCACTAGAAACTGCCAGTAGGTTTCCCAGTCAAGCTTAGACAATTGTTTGATTGCCTCAACTTGCGTTTTGGCAGTCTCTTTCCACTGTTTCTCTAATTGTTTTATGTCTGGGAGAAATTTTGGCTTGCATTCTTTAATGATATTCGCACTATGAAGTTTTTCAATCACGGCCTCAATTATATTGTTTGTTGTACTAGCTGCTCTTATTGCTGCCCTTTATGCTTGCGTTAATTTTATGTTCCAATCTGTGAATAAAATATCTTTGTGGGACTCCTCGATCTTTGGCAGCATTATCATTCTATATTTTTGAGGTTGAGGGAGTAAATATATTGGACAACATCAAACCACTTTTGAAGCTGGGATTTAGCCCTGCCAGCTTCATAGAGGGATCTCTCTTTATGATTTAGCTTGGTTTTTAAGTTGATTTTAGGCTAGTTATGATTATGCTTGGTTGTTTGATTGAATTTGTTTGATTGTTTTGGTTGGTTGATCTAATCAAATTACTTTCTTTCCATTGGGCTATGGAGTCAAATAAAGATGGATGTTGCACCAAATGTTTGAAAGAGTAATCACAGGGCAAGCTAGTTACATTTACTAGATCTTTTAAATTGAATTATGAAGTGGAGAAAAAGTCTGTTTTAGTAGTGATTGAGAAGCATATAAGAATTTCTCAATCAGACTTTAGAATAAAACATATAGATTGTAAAAGTAGTCCAAATAAGGTGCTCAATAACATATCTTATTTTTCACATCTCTTGTTTTACAATTAGATTTCAGATGATAAACATACAGAGAATAACAGTGGAAACAAAAATTACAATAAGAAAAACATCACCAGTAATCGAAACGCAAGAATCCTATGAAAAGTCTTTTTACCAATGGTGCTCTAGTAGCATGGAAAAAGTACAGTGCTTGATAAAAAGAGTTACAGTGATCAAGAACCGACCCTCAATACTTCGACTGAATGAAGTATTTAAACATAATTTGCAATAAAGATTACAATTAATGCCTCATTAACATGGCATTCTATTATTAACTTCAAACTAACAGAAATGAAATAATGCGACCAAAAGAGGTGAATTTGGCAAAGTGATATGGACATCTGGCACTGCTGTGGTGGAGAATAGTTGTTGAGTGGCCACTATTTGGGTGTTGTGTTGGTGAAGCTGGCCATTTCTTTAATCCTAGTATTCACGTAATTTATCCCACTGCTCCTCATCTGGAATGGTAATTTTTGTTGCCTAGCGATAGATCTCATCTACCTCGGTATACTGAGTGAATGTGGGTTTTACTACAAAAATGTGCTGAATGAAACTCATGTTGCTAATAGCTTCGTGAAAAGCTCTCCATGTCATAGCACCTTTAATGTGGGTTGACTTGGCCGTATCCTTTGAAATGTCTTTCAGCTTCTTCATATAGTCTTCCCTAGTCATCAACTTGTCATTGATTACAAATAAAGAAGGCAGACCTCTTATTCAATGCTTCTATTCTGGTGAAAAACCTATTAACTGCTACCTCCAAAGTGTGACATTTCTCTGTCAGTTGCACAATAAAATTCTTTTTTGTCAGAACTTTCTTTACTTCTAAGATTGTTTTTGTTTTGTCATCTACTCCCAAATCATCCAATTCATATCTCTTTTTAGAGTTGATAAATTTGATAATGTAGTTGGTTGTGGTAGGCATTTCTCCCAATTCAGTGTTGATAGTGGAAATGGCCTACTTGGCTTTCTCCATCAACTCTTTCTACTCAAATATAATCTAGATACAAGGCCATATTTCATCCATTGCTTTAATAATATTGTTCTAGATAATTTCTTTAACTTGGGCCAGTGTGTGGCCAATAGAGGACTCAGTTGTTGACTTCCTCCATATTTCTATCTGGTTTTGAGCTCTTTGTAGCTTTGTTGCATGGAAAGTTTTAGTCTTTTCTTTTTGGTCTTGTAGAAGATTGACTTGAGCCTACAATCTTTTAATTTCTTCTATTTGGAGAGACATGTTTTCCACTGCACTTGCCAACTGATCTGTAGTAGCCCCTGTGTTTGTTGTAGAAGATGTAGTTGTAGGAATTATTGTGATAGGTGGTGCTTCCAAAGGGACAATAGCCATTTTGGCAGTTTTCTCCTTTTCTTTGATTATCTTTTCCATCTATGTCTCCATTTTCTTCAACTGTGCACTCTACTCCATGATGAACTTCATCATGTCTGCCTTCTGTGACTCTGTTTCTTTAATGTCCTTAGCCAGAGGATCTTTAGTGGCTCTTAATTTCAACTGTTTCCTTAATGCTGCTATGTCTGTATTCTTTTTCCTTACGAGCTCTTCTGAAGAATTGATATTTACAGGATCATAACCTACTTTGATCACTAAGTACTCCAAAGCTTTGATCCTTGTGTCTTTGGCAAGTGCATAAACTTTCTCCATCTTCAATTGTGACTTGACATTAGCTAATGTAACCTGCAATTTAGACAAACTCATAGCAGTGTTAGTGAGAGTGGATGAAACAATTTTCCATTCTACTTGTGCATCTCCATTTGGTCAATGGGAAATATGTATTTCACATCAAATTCAAATGATGTCTTCTTGTAGTCTAATGTTGCCTTGGGTTGGGGAATCTGTGCTTGGAGGAAGGCCATTTGCATTTTTCCTTTCTCTGAATCAAAGGCTGATAGCAGCCTACTTTGAGAATTGGAAGGATGCTTCCAGAACTGATTGTATCTATTAATCCTCAAGGCCTCATTTCTTACTTTAATCTCCTTGAATATATCAAATATACTCTTTTCTGTCTCCCCTGTAGTATATGTGCTAGTTTGCATAAGTTGTTGCTAATCTTGTAAAGTTGTCGAGGTAGTGGGAGAAAGAGTAGTCTGATCACCCACTAATGAGGAAACAAGTGGATCTTTAGGGGTGATAATATTCTCTTTCTCTTAATCCTTGTTTAGGCTTAGTTTGGAATGTACCTTAGCCTTCTTCCTGTACATGATTTTGAAGCCTTCATTGGAAATCTCAGTCACTGAAGGTGACTCTTCTTCTCTATTCCTCTTTGTTGTTTTCTCCTTTGTGATAGGATTTTGTACTGTCAAAGTGAACACAAACTACTCCTCTGCCTCTTGTAGATTGTTCTCAGTCCATTCTAACTAGTTTTTATACTTTTCAATCTTTGGTCTAGCTCTGTGAAAATAAGCAGTAGATTTGTTCTCTGCCCTTAACTTAGAGATGAACCCTAATGGATCATATGATCATGTGAAACTGACACTGAACTGCATTTCTTTTAGCAACTTATCTGCTTCTTCACATGCTGCCCTGTTGTTGCAAATAAAAGGCCCTATTTGTGTTTTGATTTTGAACTGGGATTTCTTCTTGGCAGCTACAAAGTGAATCTCATCCATGTTAAGCATTTGCCTGATGTATTCTAGAGAAAAAATCCTCATTGGGAGGAATTTTGGCAGCTTGTAAGGGGCAATTTCACATCCAAATATCCTCACCTCTGTGTAATTCTTCTAAAGGTACCAATCCCCTGTCTAGACTTGGTCTGATAACTGCAAGATATTTATGATTTCTTCATTGATTCTGTTAGTGTGAGTATCTGCATACTTCCATCAGGGATCAAATTTGCTCTTTGCATTTTCATTTTAGGGGTCCCATACTGGAATTTTTACATCATTTCATTAGGTCATGTCAAACTGATCCACTGATGGTTGTCTTCTCTTCATAAAGTCTAATTTCTCCCTCATAGAGTATACTTGTTGACCCTTCTTGAGGTTGTCTTTAGTTATGATTTCATGGTAAATTTGCAATCATGCTTTCATTAGGTCATAAGGCATGTTTTCATTAGGTCTTAGGGCATGTTTTCATTAGATCTTAGGGTTTCATTACCAAGGTCAAGAGCATGATTTAAAAGTGTAAATAAAGGGCAGCAAGGGTATGAGGATGATAAATAAGTCAAGCATGATGGCTTGTAGGTCATAGTCACTATATAATTATCTTTTAAACTAATGTAATTTTCACCTCAAAAAAACATGTTTTTGAGGTGAAAACAGAGTATTTTGAGTTAATTTGTATTTATTATGTAATTTTAAGTCACTTTATGCAATAAATGATCCCGAATGCACCAAAGCATCTCTCCTTGCTGCAAGACAAAGAAACACTGCAAAAATCAGTTCAAGTTGAGCATTATCCACCTGAAAAGAAACAAAGAAGAAAAGGCATTAAAAACAGAGTTTTGAAGAAGGTTAAGAAACATTAGAAAGTGAGGTTTTCAAGTGAAAAATCAAAATTTACTCTTATATAAGGTCTCACATTTCATTTTCAAGCCCATCATTCTCATTTGGCAAGCAAGGAGTCAAAAAGTGAGGAGAAGAGGAAAGGTTGAGTGTGTTTTGGGCAAAGGAGAAATGGCGTTGTGCTTCTGGAGGATGGCGTTGCGTGTTTGGAGCAGTGGTGGAGTGGTGTTGCACTTCTACAGTCTGGCGCTGCGTGTTTCAGGCAGGAGAGTCAACGTTGCGCATCTGGGCCTGGCGTTGCATGTCTGGAGATTTTCATAGTGTAAATTTACATTGTGTTGTGCTTCTAGAGGTGGCGTTGCGCGTCTGTGGGTTAGCGCTGCGTGTTGAGGAAAAGGGATAGAAAGGCCTCAAAACTTTATGCAAACTTCAATATTTCCCTCTCTTCCCTTCATATAAGTAAGTTTTCCTCCCATACTACATTGTTGGTTAGTAATAAAACTCTTAAGCATAATTCCCCATGGTAAATGTGAAACCCTAAATTTTCCCCTAGTTATGCCTAAAACCCTAAACCCAATTATTCCTCCTATCACCTATCACTAGAACTCTAAAATATTTCCCTATTACATTCCATAACATCCATATCCCTTATCCCTCTTCCTAAATAACAATATCTCAAACAAACCAATCCCTCCCTCTCATTTTTATGACTCATACCCTCCCCTTCATTTTCTAGTCTACCAAACACCTCATAAGGTCATTTCCCATCCCCTCACTCCTAAATCACTCTTGCTCATTCCCTTTATCCATTTTCTTGGAGTGTACAACCTCAAATTTGAAAACATGGACAGAGAAGACAAAGACTATGAGGAGGAGAAAAACACCGACAGTGATAGTTCAATAGATAGACCTAGGCATCACAGAAAACCACACAAAGGAGGAAGAATTATCAGGGAGGAGCCATCAAACCTCAGAGAATTGCAGGCCTCTCAATTAGCTATTACATGTTTCAGATATCTAGGGTGCTATGATTTCTGTGAGTAGGTAGAGAGAGTTCAACACCACCCTGAGCTCACTAGACTTTTTGTAGCTCAACTTCAAGACAACAGGGTGACTCTTGCTAGGGTGACATTTACAGTCTCACCTTCCATTATTATTGATGCCACTAGGATTCCAAATGTAGGGGAGAACTGGTACAAGGCACAAGACCTGGATGAACATTATTATGAGCCTTATATCAAACCCCAGTACAGAAATGAGGTGAAAAGACTTTTTCCTTTCAGATTTCTTGAAGACAAGTATGTCCCCATGATGAAAATCATCATGAAATATTTCACTTGTGAGGGCAGATTTTCTAGGTTGTACACCTATCACATCAGGCTCCTCATGCATTTTACCAGGTTGAGGAGGTTACATCTCCCTTATTTCTTGTTCAGGAATATTGAGAAGATGGCCCATTTTGTGCAGAAGAAGCCATACCCTCAGCAGATGAGAAGCCTCTATCATTATTCCTTGATCAAGATGATTGTGCTATCATCTTAGCCTCCTCAACATCCCTTGGGAGACATTTATTGCTCATGACATCTTCAAGGGTCCTCAAATTCCTCCACCAGTGTCTCAAGAAGCAGGGGGACCTTCTAGCAGTACTCAAGTGAAAACAGATGAGGAGGCCAAAGAGAGTAGAGCTACTGAGGTGCCTGGAACTTACATGACATATCAGAGGGGCACAAGGAGATTATTTGCAGCTAATAGGAAAGCGTTTGCTCCATAGGATGTGGAAGGGACCTTGCCTTCTTCATCAACCCATAGGCAAATTCTAGCTCCACAGGGTGTGGAAGGGGCTTTGCCGCCTTCGTCAACACAGCAGGTACAGGTGCAGCAGCTGCACAAAGGGAAGGAAAGGATGTCGAAGGAGAGTTTTGATGATGAGGAGAAAGAAAGAGACTTTGATTTGACAAATCATGATGAACCAGATCAGTTTTATACTCATCATGGCGTGGAAATAATTGACTTAGAGGCTCAGGACGAAGAAATGATAAAAGACATCATCATACAAGAAAAGGAGGCTCAAGTCCAAGCTTTGATGGACAATTTGTTGGCATTATTGCACATGTTTTCCAGGTTTAATGCTTTGGCACTGGTGTTGTCCTTGATGGCAACTCACCTTGGTGACAGATCACAGTTTAGGCACTCATAAAGAAGAAAAATACATATATGCAGGTTCACTTTGACGAAGCCACGTATACACGCGGGTTGGTCTTGTCCAAGGCGCGTATGCGTATACACGCACTTTCATGCAAGGAAAAGCGCATATATGTGGGAGAACTTATTTTTTGTCCATGGTATTTAGTCCTTAGTATTTGAACCTATGGTTTTGGACCATGGTATCTCGTCATAAGTGTTGATCCCAAGTATTGGGTTCATGGTATTGAATTGTTATGGTTTTGGACCGTGGTATTGTGAAAGGCAAGTCTATAAAAGAGGAAGGAGATCATGTGGCAAAGGACAATCTGAATTATTATTGAATATCTGATAAAGTGGTAGATCTGGAATACTGGTACTTGGGTTATGGTGCAGATCTGGATCTGAATGAAGGAGGAACCTTAGCGTAAAGAGAAGGATAAGGTCTATTGATGGGTCATAATCTTTAAGCTTAAATGATAGTATCTTTGTATGATTTTTGTTTGTTATATGTGGCGCTTGATTGATCTATAACACTGATAATCTAGGTTAATTAGCGTTTTGAATATCTGAAAGAGTGAATTATTCTTTATAGATCTGTACGCAGGTTCAATGAAGCGAAGACGCATATACACGCTGGTTCAGTGAATTAAAACAGCGTATACACAGGTTGTTCCAAACATAGAAGCGTATCCACACATGTTGCAGGTTATTGAAATAGTGTATATATTTTAAGTTGTGATCTAGCTGCTTCTGTTTATTGCTGCTAAGTTCTGGGTTCAGATTTTGGTGTGTGGTTTCTAGTACTGTGTTTTGGGTACAGCTGTCAGAAAAGTATCTACTTGATTCAGATCTAATTGGTGGAAAGGAGATTGGTTGATGGAGAAATTCTTGATGATTGATTGATGTTCATGGATCCAATCTGAAAATTTATGAAACATGGTCCCTGGAAGAAAGAGAAGGTGTCGCCTTTCTGTAGGCCAGCACCTACGTACTAGTATCTTGGCTAGTGCAAGAGCTAAAGGGGTTGTAGCTCCCTTCCAAGAGAAGCTGAGAATGAGAGAGGTTGTAGCTCTCTGCAGGTTGTAGCCTGCGTACTGGTAAAGGACTGCACCAGTACATTGTAAAAGAAGTTTCTAATTTAAAAGGAAGATAGAGACGAATTGCAGTAGGTGGTTTTCACCCACATTGGTTTCCACCTTATATCTTGTGTTCTTGTGTGTGATTGTCTTTCTGCTCTGTTTTACTGTTTCTGGTTACTAGTTATTTGATTCTGAAACACAGATTAACAATCATCATCAGAAAGATAAAGTAAATTAAAAGTTTGCTTTGTATACGTGGGTTTCCTTCTGCATAGTTGTGTATATACGCGGGTTTAATTAAATTTAAGTAGCGTATATCATTTGTTTTTGAAAAAGGAATATTTGACTTGATAATACTGATTCACCCCCCCTCTCAGTATTATTCCAACACAATTTGGAGAGGGCCAAGCACGTCATCACATATTTGGAACAAGAGAACAAGCAGTTGAGTGACAAGCAGGTCCTCATGGAGCTGGAACTGCTCAAGGTAAAATGACAAAGTGACAAAGAGACACAGGTCACTTTGACTCCTATTGAGAAGGAAATTGAAAATGATAGAGAGAATTGGCTTGAGAGAGTCAATTTTCACCTTGAGAAGCTATTACAGAATGCCAATAGAGACAATCAGATGATTAGGCACATGGCCTACCATTACAGGACCCGAAACAAAATTTGCAACATGAGGGTCAAAAAGATGAAAGTTAGGCTAAGGCAGGCTCTCAAAGGCAAAAAGGAGGAGGATAGGCTTAGGTTTCTTACTGAAGCTTCCTTCGCTCATCAAGATACCTGATGATGGTGCTTCTCACCAATTTTGGTCAAGTTTGTAAAAGTTTTTGTCACTTGCAAATTTTGAAATTTTAAACACAGAAAATCAGGCTCAACGCACAGTGCCACTGGGGCTATGCTTTTCCTAGCGGCACCCAATGCACAAATGGTTTGTATTTTTTGGATTCAGAGCGATGGGTACATGCAACCTATTGATTTGGTAAGTTTTTGGGGCAGAAATGGTCCATCAAAAGGTCAAAAAACAACCTAAAAATGACCTTTTTGCCACGTTTTGGACACACAGAAGCAGTGTTGGGAGAATCAAGTTTTGAGGGGACCAATGAGCTTCAAATTAAGAAAATCTAGGTGTTTTTGAAAGTAGACGTGAAGATCGTTCTAATGAGCTATCACGAACTCAATTTGGATGCCGAGAAGGCCTCCAAAAGGGATCTAAAAGTGGCGCTACGTCTTGGGCCAATGGCGCTGCGCGTAGGGCAAATTTTGCACAGGATGGCTATTTTTCCATTTTTTGACTGTGTTCATGGATTTTCTCTCATGGTGGATGTTTTACCATTGTAAATGATGACTTGGCATGTAAATATGATGGATAACTAGTAGTATAGGGTAGATTCATTACATTAAAAGTCAATTTGAGCTCAAATGAATCAGTGTTTCACTTTTAGAGGCAAGTTGTTAAGATGCCTATATTCCTATGTCTTGTTTAATGTTGGTTAGATTTGCTCCTCATCTTAGGGATTTGAACCCTGAGTATGGGAGGAGGTTGAAACAAAGCCTATATCTTCTTCTTCTTTCTCATTGTAAAGGGTTAGACTCAGTTGGATGCTCAGACCTTGATTGTACATCATTTTGTAGCAGTTTAGCAGGAGATTAATAAGAATTGCAGCTATTTTTATGGGATCCATGTGGTATGGAGTTTTAGTACAGTTTATTCTCTTGTGATATTATGTTATTATGTTTTTTGTATTTCGTTAATCATTTCATTGCTTCTAAGTTAATGCTTTCAAGTTGATAGGCAAAATTCATTACATCAGTGCTTTGCTTTGGGATATTATTCACCATTTCATGTTTTCTACAGTTTGGGAAGGATCCATGATAATCACATGCTCTTCCTAGCCTCTCACCAATCTTAAACACCTCACCCATCAATCCCTAGAGTGCTAAACCTTATGCCTACCTTGCCCCATTAAACACCCTACAATTTTGACCTAATTCCCTAGACCTAAACTATCCAGCTCCTCCTGATCCAGCAAAACCCCTTTAAAATCCAATCAAAACTTTGTGCTACTATACCCAGCCTAAAATCCTTTTCTTGATCTAGTCATATTGGTTGATATCCGTACGGAGAGATCCCTCTCCCGGCCTAATAGGGCTAGCTACTTGGCTAAGAGTGGTTTGTGGTTACCCTGGTATTGCCTTCCTTCAGCCTGAGGTTCAATCCAGGTGATAACAGATTCTTGGCTTTGACTTGTTGCTTAGGAGACTGAGTGATGAATGTACAAACATCTCTATGAATTGTTTGTATGAATATTTATTTTGTTCCTACATCACCAGCGTAGTCCAGAAGATGATTGATTGTTGATTCCCTTCTTCATCTAACTTTTGTAAGGCAGGCTTGAGGTTATCTCCCTAAAAATATAAAAACATGCACACTAACACATAAGCATATTAAAATACTTCCTCAGTTTGGAATTTAACAAACTATCCATGGATGAAATCTGCAAGAAATAGGCTAAAGTTGAACGAGATGGAAGGCTTGGAATCTACAGAGAAAATGGAAATAAATCCTATGATTGCCTCATCTACCCATTGACCTGAGTAATAGCCAAGGAGGTAGGAGATGATTGTGACAGTTTTTTTTGTTCTCTTAGGGAAAATAGAGGATGGATAGGGAGGATTTTTCTTGGGTAATGGGGCATCTTCAGTCAAGAAAAGCTCAAGGGTTTTGGCTCTTTTAGCAAAGTTTAGTTTTTGATATAGTTCAACAAGTGCTTCATGAGAAAAAGGGGTGGCAGTCTCTACTGTAGGAGATTAAATCATTTGATCTATAGCTTGGGGAGTGATAGTAAACATAATTTCTCCAGTAGGGGCAATAATAGCTCTTTGGCTGGGTAGATAGAAAGCATGACATTTCCTGATGAATTCAGGGGTGTTGTGGGTACAAGGAAAGATATAGTTTGGAAAATTGGATACCCACAATTGAATATCATCAAATTTATTTATAAACCTATCCTCAAGCCAACAATACATCTCAAAGAGATCAAATTCATAGAGGGTTTCGTGAATTTTATAGTCTATTTCTGCTAAAGGGATGTGGTGAAAATCAATGGGAGGGTGTATCAGAGGACTCATGGGTTCCTCTTGTCCCTTTTCTTTCGGAGGCATGATTGGCTAAATTGAGAACACTGGTGAAATCTGGATGGTACAATCTTAGAGTGTGCAGAGAGGACTTGGGATTTGCAGACAAAAACAAAAGTAATGGCTTGAAATTCAGTTAGCTGGCAATATCCCCGGCCGGGTGAAATTATTGCAATTTGGACTAGCACACCTGTAACAGAAGAATGGAAATAGTAGTGTATCAACTCAGCAACCGACGAATGGGTGAAAGAAAGGATTTTATAATTTTTTGGCTTTCCCGTTGATGGTGGCGTGGGTTCGTTGGATTAACAGTTAAGCAAATTAATTGCTTAACGGATTAATTTTGGAGGGAGTGGATGTGATAGGTGGAGCAACAAATGTATGATGTGGCAACAGGTGACTAGTGAAAGCAAAATGGAAAGGGCAATCGTATCATATGAGGAAGAAACCACTTTTTAGAAAGGGGGGGGATGGGGGGGGGTGTCCGGAAGGCGGTTAATGATTTTAGCCGAGGGGGGTGCAAAATCATGTGGTGGTGACATGTTATGGTGGGCATGGTTTGAACACTACCCATTTTGGACCCCCCGCCCAGATGGTAAAGTTTGGATGGTGGGGGGGGACAAAGCACAAGATGGCTTGTTGGATGTGATGAGGCGGGTGCGGATGATGGGAAAGGTGGTGGGATACTAACATGATTTGACAGGGTGCTCGATGGGGTAGGAAAAAGTATTTAATGCATAGTTGGGAAATGCTTGGAGTGTATGGTGGGGTAGGGGAGTGGACGAAATAGATAGCAGAGGAGTGATTTTGGGGTAACAAAACATAGGAAAAGGGAATAATATATTGAATATCATCTGATACACTGAACTTTAGATTCAAACTCTAATTCCTTTGGTTTTTCTTCTGCACATGAAAATAATATTTAACATTTGATTTAGGATAAAATCTTCATGTTTTTCCTCTAATCACGATAGTGATTCTACCTACCCTTTCTCATTTCAGTTCTTTTTTTAAGCTAACATTTTCTCTTCTTGCTTTGAGGGGTGCATTTATACTAGCGAACCCAAATCATTTTTATTTTATGAAAATCTATCTTATCCTATCACTTATTTCACCATTGATTCAAGTTACACTGTTGAATCAATTTTATTTCTACCTAGCCACTGATTTACCAAGATTAAACTATTTGGTAAATATTCATTCACTAACATATTGAGCATAAATTTAAATGTGTTCAATCATGATTAAATTGTATGATTTGAACAAAACTTTAGTCAATGTGGCATCCAAGAACAATTTGCACACAACCTTATTTGATAATGAAATAAAAGATCTAACTTATCAGTGGTGGCACTTAGACTTGCAACACCTTCTGTATTATTTTCTATTTTTTCTTTTGTGGGGTTCGTATTTCCTTTTTTTTCTTATTTATTTTTTAACATACACTCTCTTCATTTTCTTTTTTCATATTTTTTGGAAATCATTTGAATATTGAAATTTATGTACAATATGAAATTACAAATACAAAATACTCAATCACCTTGAGATCCTATAATTTATAGGACCCTAAGAGGAAAAATGGCTTTTCTATCTTCTTCGGATTCCTGCCAAGACATAAATTCTGAAATTCTCTTATTGATCTCTTCAAATTCTAATCTCTGATCAACCACCCGATTGGTTAATCTATCACTTGTTTCACAATATGGATTGATCAATGAGATTTTTTGGCAGAATACTTCTTGTTGTTGTGACAAAAAGTTTAGTTCAACCGCCTATTTAATGAATTCCTTTGTTTGAGGGTTGTCTTTGAGTTTATCCATTATAGCCTGCATATGACGAATCTTTGACTCCTTTTCTGCAAGGTCCGTCTGATGTTGTAATCTCATTTGTTCAAGTTATTTATAAAGCTATACCATTTGCATCTCTGCTTTCCTGTTGGTGCTCTTTCTCTCTTGTTCAAGTTGTTGTTCTAACAACTGAACTCTTTCTTCTCTTTCTTTAAGCAAAATTTCAACTTTTGTTGCCTTATCAATTGTTGTAGTTACATAGGTGCCTACAAATTGTGATATCTTTGTAAGATTTTCTGATGGATCGATGGGGGTGTCTTTCCATACTACCTCCATTGATTCACTTCCAAGAGTTGTTGCTATTGATGCATCCAATTTTATTTTCTTCCTTTGCCTCTTTACTACAGCCCTATGTGTTGGGCTGTAGAATATGTCCAGTGGGGGTATTTTCTCAATCTTTAAAACAATCTCTAAAGTTGGGTAGGCTAGGATAATTTCAATATCTTGAGTAGTTGTAACTCCTTGTATTGTTGTTTTTGGGTGTATAACATGCTGAGCGTGTTATGGAGTCTGAAATCCAAAATTTCCTTCAAGACTTTTCTCTATTTGTAGCACTTGGAGATTTTTATTAAATTTCTCCAATTATTTATCCAGATCAATGACTTTGATATTTTTTGTTTGAACTTGTGTAGAGTCAGTCTCCATGTGTTCCTCAACGAAGGACTTTTTTTTTGTTTCTTTGGCACTTTCTTCTGTGTCCTTCTTAGGATCTTTCTCGGGGCTTTATTCCTTATTCTGAGATTGGCGTTCAGAGTCTTCTGAACCTTGAGCTAACTTCTCTTGAGATTCCTCATCATAATTATGCTTGGAAATTTCCTCCAAGCTTATGTTGGGAGTAGGTTCTCTTATTTCTTCAATATGCAATAGGTCCAAAGAGACCTTTATCATGTTGTGTGTGGAGCATTATTGTTTAGAGCTCTTTGTTTCAACCGGATGTATACCCCAGGAAGTTTGTACACCCCTCCACGCAAAGGGTGTGGGGGGGACTTGTCCCCCCCCAGCTGGGGGGTCTGGGGGCCAGCGGTCCACCGGCAGGGGCTCGGGGGCAGCGCCCCCAAAGCTAAAAACAGATGTAAAATTTCCTTGTAAGAGTATAGTAATTTCTAGTCAATCTGGGCCGTTCATTAGGCGGATGATCTGACAGTAGAACTTATATTTAGTTTAGGGTTTTTTACCCTAGAAGGCAACCCCTCCCTTCATATGAGGGCATTGTATTGAGTCTGTGCAATATATGTGTATTCTCCGAGTGAGAAATAGAGAGGTGAGACTATGAGAGAAAACAGATGATATTACAATGGATCTGTTGTGGGTTGTGTCTCTTCATTTTGCTGGATAATAGAAAGGAAGGACTGGCTGTTCGGGGTGGACGTAGCCCAAACTGGTTGAACCACATATATCTGTGTCTCTCTTGTTTTATGCATTTTCTATGTTTATATTTCTGCAACATTTTATGTGTTCCATTGCTCCATAATATATAATTTCATAACAACTGGTATTAGAGCCGAAGGTCTATTTGGCTGATACACTCGCAGGAAAGAAGGGTTCCTTGTTCGAGTGGGAGTAATGGCGGAAGATGGTAAGTTTAGGGTCAAGAAATTTAATGGCCAAAACTTCTCGCTGTGGAAGATGCAGATGGAAGATTATCTGTATCAGAAAGATCTTTACCTACCATTGGGCGGAAAAGAAAAGATGCCGATGGGTATGATAGATGAAGAATGGAACCTTCTCGATAGAAAGGCACTCAGAATAATACGGTTGTGCCTCGCAGCATCGGTCGCCTTCAACATTTTGAAGGAAACAACAACAGAGGGTTTAATTAAGGCGTTGGAGAAACTATATGAAAAACCCTCAGTCTCAAACAAGGTATTTCTTATGAAACGGTTATTTAATATGAAGATGTCGGAAGGTGGATCTATTGCAGACCATTGAAATGATTTTAATACTGTTACAAGTCAGTTATGTTCTATAGGGGTAAACTTTGATGATGAAATTAGAGCTCTGTTATTCTTGTGCTCATTACCAGAAATTTGGAATGGTTTAGTAATGGCCATTAGTAACTTTGTTTCTGGATCTAGTACTTTAAAGTTTGATGATGTTATCGGTGCTATCCTTAGCGAGGAAATGCGACAGAAAAGCTCTGGTGAGACATCAGGTAATGCTTTGAGTGCAGATTCTAGGGGAAGAAAATTGGAAAGAGGAAAGAGCTCAGGATATCGCAGTAAATCAAGGAAAGGAAGATCTAAATCCAGATCAGGGATAGTGTGCTGGAAATGCGGAAAGAAAGGACACCTAAAGAAAGACTATAGATCTCGGAAGGGAAAATAAGGAGATGCACAGCAAGAAAACAATCATGAAGCAAATGTGACAGGTGAGGTGTTACAAGATGCTTTGATTCTTTCTTTCAAAAATATTACTGATTCCTGGGTGGTAGATTCAGGGGCCCCATTCCATGCCACACCTGATAAGAAATATTTTCATGACTATGTTCAAGGAGATTTTGAACAAGTCCATTTGGGTGATGATAAACCTTGTAAAATTGTTGGAATGGGTAAGGTTATTGTAAAATAGCAGAATGGAAACCAATGGCTACTAAAGGAGGTAAGGCATGTTCCAGATCTGAAGAAAAATCTGATTTCAATAGGGCAGTTAGGCGGTGAAGGTCATGCGACAACTTTCACAGATAAAGCTTGGAAGGTCACCAAAGGAGCCCTGGTAAAAGCAAAAGGCGAAAGGGTTGGTACATTGTATTTATGCAATGGTATTTCTAACTCTGTTAATGCTTTAACTTCCAAAGGAGCAGATGCAACATTATGGTATCATAGGCTCGGACACATGAGTGAGAAGGAGATCAAGATTCTTCACTCAAGGAATTTGTTGCCGGGTTTGAAGAATGTTGATTTAGACTTCTGTGAGAATTGCATTTATGGAAAACAGAAGAGAGTCAGATTTCTTAGAGTTGGGAAAGAAAAGAAGAGCGAAAAATTACAGCTTGTGCATACAAATGTATGGGGACCTGCTCAGATACCATCTCTCGGTGGCTCTCGTTATTATGTTACTTTTATTGATGATGCAACTAGAAAAACGTGGATTTATTATATTAAGAATAAACCTGATGTATTTGATATTTTCAAGAAATGGAAAGATTTGGTTGAGATTGAGACAGGAAAGAAATTGAAGTGTATTAGATCAGACAATGGAGGTGAATATTGCAGTAAAGAGTTTGATAGGTACTGTTCAGAGCATGGAATTCGCAGAGAGAAGATAGTTCCAAGAACACCACAAGAAAATGGTGTGTCAAAAAGGATGAACAAAACAATCATGGAGTGTGCAAGGTGCATGAGATTGCATGCAGGATTGCCTTTACAGTTTGGGCAGCATGCTGTAGATACTGTTGTTTTATCCTAGAAAAAGAGAGCCTTCAAGTCCTTGGATGGTGTGTTCCAGAGGAAGCATGGACGGTAAAAGGTAAACTACTCTTTTTTAAAGCCTTTTGGTTGTGAGGCCTTTTTCCATATTGATAAAGAAAATAGAACAAAGCTTGAGGCAAAGTCAAAGAAATGTACCTTTATTGGTTATGGTGTTAATGATTTTGGTTATCACTTATATGATTATGAAAATCACAAAATCATTAGGAGCAGAGATGTAATATTCAATAAAAAGGTCTTGTATAAGAATCAGTTGCAAGAAAAGAAACAGTAAAAAGGAATACGTAGTCCTTGATGAAATCACTGAAAAAGTAAAGGTGCCTGAAAATAATAATAATCAACAACCACAACAACAACAACCACCACAACAGCAACAGGCACCCAAAACACCTGAAAGTGGTGTTAGAAGATCTACAAGGATAAGTAGACCCCCTGAACGATACTCTCCTTCATTATATTATTTATTGTTGAATGATTCTGGTGAACCCGAATGTTATGAAGAAGCAATGCAGGTTGAAAGCAGGAAGAAGTGGGAGGTAGCCATGGAAGAAGAGATGGACTCCTTAATGCATAACTAGACTTAGGACTTAGTCAGGTTGCCTGCAAGAAAAACTACATTGAAGAATAAATGGGTTTACAGGCTGAAGGAAGAAGATGGAGGAAAACAGAGGTACAAAGATAGACTTGTGGTGAAGGGGTTTGCACAGAAGAAAGGTATTGATTTTGATGAAATATTTCTCTTGTTGTGAATATGACTTCAATCAGAATTATTTTAAGTCTAGTAGCAGTTGAATATTTGCATCTTGAGCAGTTAGATGTGAAGACAACCTTTCTCCATGGGGATTTGGAGGAAGAGATATATGTGCAACAGTCACAAGGATATGAAGTGAAAGGGAAGGAGAAAACAGTGTGTAGGTTGAAGAAGAGCTTGTATGGCTTAAAATAGGCTCCAAGGCAGTGGTATCTAAAATTTGACAAGTTTATGTCTAAACAAGGTTATACTAGATGTCACTCTGATCATTGTGTTTATCTGAAAAAGCAAAATGATGGCAGTTATATTATATTGTTATTGTATGTAGATGACATTCTTGTTGCAGGGTCTAACATGCAGGAAAAATGTGCTCAAAAGAAAATTGACAAATTCATTTGCAATGAAGGATTTGGGAGCTGCAAACAAATCCTTGGTATGAGAATAACTAGAGACAGAAAAAATCGTAAATTAACATTGTCTCAGAATGAGTACATACAAAAGGTGTTGAAAAGATTTAACATGCACAATGCAAAACCAGTTAGTACACCTTTTGCTAGCCATTTCAAACTTAGGAAGGAAATGTGCCCAAAGACCCAAGAAGACATGGATTATATGTCTAAAGTTCCATATGCATCAGCAGTTGGAAGCTTAATGTATGCAATGGTCTGCACAATGCCTGATATTGCACATGCAGTGGGAGTTGTAAGCAGGG